>PVHT021183518.1:19896308-19947873 GCA_004024745.2 Catagonus wagneri | reverse complement strand
GAAATTAAAAAATACCTAGAAGCAAATGACAACAAAGACACGACACTCCAAAACCTCTGGGATTCAGCAAAAACAGCACTAAGAGGAAAGTATATAGCAATACAAGCCAACCTCAGGAAACAAGAAAAAGCTCAAATAAACAACCTAACTTTACATCTAAAGCAGCTAGAGAGGGAAGAAGCCAGGTCATGGAAACAACCTAAATGCCCATCGACAGAGGAGAGGATAGGGAAGATATGGTACATACACATAATGGAATATTACTCAGCCATTAAAAGAATGGAATAACATTTATAGCAACATGGATGAACCTAGAAATTCTCATACGAAGTGGAACCAGTCAGACAATTAGACAGCAACACCCAATGCTACCGCTTACATGTGGAAACTAAAGAGACACAATGAACTTCTTTGAAGAACAGACAATGACTCACAGATTTTGGAAAACCTTGGTTTTTCAAATAAGACAGTCAGGGGGGTGGGGGGATGCACTGTGGGTTTGGGACACAAAATCTATCATATTGACTTATGATCTTTGTACACCTATAACTGAAATAAAATTCATTCTTAATATGAAAAAAAAAAAAAAATTAGGTGAAGCCTTTGCCCTGACTGCATTGTGTTTCAGCTTCACCTTCTGCCCAGTCCAGTTTCCTTCACTCTCTCCAAAGCTGCTAATTCTGAAAGCACTCCCCAGTAAACTGCCTTTGGCAAATCTCCATGTCAAAGTCTGATTCCCAGGGAAGCTAACCTGTACATCATTTCAAGAAGTCCTCAGTTTCTTTCCTTTCAATTTGAAAATGAAGTATCTCAAAGCATTTCTCAAGCATATGTCTGTGGTTTTGCTACTTATTTCTGATATCTAAAAACAATGGGCTTGAGAGATTATTTGAGTATGTTGATCTTTCTTTGGAAGTTAACAATAGCCCTGTGAAATTGGTATTAAGGATTAACACATTTCCTATAGTTAATTCCTTTGTAATTGTGATATTTAACTGTCGAATCTTGTAATTGGTCTTTGGGCAATATTGATAATACTGTAATCTTGTTGGTGAAGTCAAATATGATTGAAAAACAGGAAAAACTATATCAAGATCTTTAGGTATATTTTCAGTTATAGTAGTAATTATATCGAAAGTCTAACTCTTGTGCTATCTGTGATAACAAGTTTTTATAATTTTCTCTCCAAATATTAAAAACATCTGAAAACAAGTATGACATATGGTAATATAATAATGGAAGGTAGGTTAATTACAGGTGAGAGGCTCTTTTTAAAAATCCTTGTTTTAGAAGTATATGGCATCTGCTTTAGGTTTGATTCCTCTTTTGCTAAGAGGTAACCAAGGACCTCCAGCTGTGTATTTATATTTGATGTCAGGGAAAACTGCTGGGAAGGGGCAATAGGTAAGCTTTATCTCAGAAATAAAAAGATGTCTACATCTCACAGTGCCGTGTGTGGCTTAAGGTATGATTTAGTAAATTCACAGGTATTTTAAGTATTTAAAATATACTGTTTTATTTTGCATCTTTAGGCTTAAGATGCAAATGCTTGTGAGGAAAAAAAATCAAACAGGAAATGTTAAAAATGGGTTGATTTGGTAACATGAAACAGGGGTCTTTGTTTTAGTAAACTTTCAGAGAGAAACACAGAAATAACTCTTGTGGGGATGTGGTTTTGGCTGCTGTTAGAATACCACTATTCTCTAGCACTGCAGTGAGCAAACTAGATTTTTTCTGAGGTGTTCTGCGGAATATCTGTTATGTTGACATGAACAGATATGCAGTAGATGATTACAATTTGATGAGCTGAATTAAATCTCTGCAATCAGGCTTCCAGGGATCTCTTTAACATGTCCAGAGGTCAAAAGATGTTAGTAAATTTGTATATTCACATTGTATGTGTGTGGGGGGCGGGTGGGTTGGGGATGCTGTTTCAGAGAGAAAGCATTTTGAAAAAGTAAATAGGAGGGGTTAAGCATACAATTCAGAACCTTCATTAAAAGTAAAATTGCTTCCAGTGGGTGTCTGGAAAATTTTATTTTCGCTGTGAAATATTTTAGTAGTTGTTCTGTATATATAGTAGGCCTCACCTCTTTTTTATTTTTTTTTATTTTTTTAGAGCCACACAAGTGGCATATGGAAATTCCCAGGCTAGGGGTCAAAACCTCAGCCCCTGGTCTGCTCCACAGCTATAGCAACATGGGATCCAAGCTGCACCTATGACCTACACCACAGCTCAGGGCAATGCCAGATCCTTAACCCACTGAGCAAGGCCAGGTATCAAACCCACATCCTCATGGATCCTAGTCAGGTTCCTTAACCACTGAGCCACGAAGGGAACTCCTGAAGGTTACGCACTTTCTATCAACTGCCTTGAAATTGGGACAGAGAAATAAAGCAAAATTGAGCAAAGTGCAAAATTTCAAAATACGTATTTTGCAAAAAGCAAACAAAGGCATTAAACACAATGAAACTGGACAAAATATGAGAAAAATACCCAAAACATCATCCAAATTAATGCATGTTTCAGATGTGTAGGACGTGAACTAGCATTTGACATTGAATGGAAGAAAAATATTTGTAAGTCATTGAAAAAAAAAACTTATTTTCTTTCCCGGACAGTTGAAATTGAGAAACAGCCCTGCCTGTCCAACATTAATTTTTACATGGAGCCATCAAACCAACAAAACGCCTAGTGTGTATAAATTCATTTTCAGATCTAAAACAGAAATATGAAACATTTCACAATTTCATGATCAAAGCTAAGTACTTTATTTCTAGCACAGCTTTTACATGGTTTATAATTCTCACATTGTTTTTATTTAATATCTACAGTTCTTTTAATGGTTCTTAATTGTTTTTAATTTTCCTTCTAGAGTTTTATTATTAAGTTCTTAGGCTAAATTCCTGTAAAACAATTATCATTGTGAGTAAGAGATAAAGATACTGAGTTCCACATATATTAAATGGTTTCCCTAAGGGATAACAGCAAGTCTCCTGCAGCCTAAAAATGAATGTTTACAGGTTTTATCATCATCACCTGCTGAGTTTATCCTTTTCTTATCTGCATAAAGAATGCTTGATGGCATTACCATATAATTTATGACTTTTGGAAAGTTTGTTTCTTATCCTTTCAAATGTTTTGTATCCTTTACTCTCAGTACGTAGTATTGTTGATCAATTTCTATTCCTTGAGAAGCCTAAAACAGGGAGCAGTCATTGTAGAAAAGGAAAGCCAAACATAGGTGATTCATATATCCTGGGCACTCTGGGAGGATAGCTGCCTCTGTAGCCACTATTTCATGTAAATACTCCAAAAGGGCAGAGTGGTTCACAGAGCACAATGGGATTATAATCTTCATCCATGAAACCTATGATTGAATTTTTTTTCGTCTTGGTGAATATTAAAAAGAACAGCTAATGTTTATTTCAGTTTATGAGGTGTTTTATATATATTAATTTATTCACTCATGTCTCTAGTCAAAATTTGTTGACTGTTGTCAGAAATGGTTATCTTTGAAAGATTCACACTCTATTGCAAAAAATACCATACAGAAATATTATAAAGCTAGTACGATATTAATACCTAATATCATTCAGGGGATCCGCAAAAGAGGATGCAACCTGGACTCTGACTTGTTTGTTTGTTTGTTTTGTCTTTTTAGGGTCACACCCATGGCATATGGAAGTTCTGAGGCTAGGGGTCAAATTGGAGCTGTAGTTGTTGGCCTATACCACAGCCACAGCAGTGTGGGATCTGTGCTGCATCCGTGACCTACACCACAGGTCATGACATGGCCTGATTCTTAACCCACTGAGCAAGGCTAGGGATCGAACCCGTGTCCTCATGGACACTAGATAGGTTTGTAATCTGCTGAGCCACCATGGGAACTCCGTGGACTCTGATTTCAAGGAAGAGAAGAAATAAAGCCGGGTGAAAACACTGAGAGAGAGTTAAATCGCCAAATGTTGTCAAGACCAGATGCTTCGGTGAACAAGCTTCAAATGTATTGGTAACAATTCTGGTAATAGTTGAACCATTCCAGGACATAAAGAAAGAAAATTAATACAATGAGCTAGTAAAACCTATTAAATAGCTGAGAAAAATAAATTAAAAGTCTGGAAAGTATTCTCACTTATAAAATAAATGCAAAGGTATGAAGTAAATTATACAATGTTTAATTCCAAAAAGAAATTAAAATATCAGTATATAATTCCCAGAGAGCTTTTATTCTAGAAGGGCATGGCAATTTATCATAAAAATATATCTATAAAACCCATCATACAGTAGATCAAGTAAAAAAATGAATATATCTTTAAATTATTGTTAAAAATAATAGCAGTATTTTTTATTTTTTCAACCTCAGAGACAGTTTATTTCTTTCACTTTCAAGATGAGGAAATTGTATTTTTTAAGTTGAATTGATTTTCCCTGAAATTATAGTTCATTTTTGAGCTGTGAATATTAATGTGATTATTTTTGAAACAATGAGTCCTTATCTTTTAGTAGTGCTTGCTTAAATATTGGCACAGTTTCTGGAATTTCCTTCAAAATAAAATGGATGAGTTGGACCTGAGTGAGGGCATAGATGAAGTAAGTGTAGCCACTGGTTGATAATTGTTGAATCAGGTAATGAATAAATAAATGTTCAATATACTGTTCTCCCTACTTTTGATTATATTTGCAACATTTTTTAATAAAAATTTTTAAAAATTGCTTGTTTTAGTTATAAACATTACAGGAACCATCTGAGAAGAAGTTTAAAATTTCAGTAATGGGCACTAAAAAGTTGCGTAAATTGAGTAACAAACCATTTCTCAAACAGAAATGTTAATGATAAAAAAAATCCTCATAAAATTAATACAGAAATTTAACAATCATAATCTTAGCACATCTTATCTTCATTGAAGAATGTTTAAAGTACAACAGAAAAAAATGAATACATAAGAAAAATCCACAAATAATAAAAAGTACAACAGAAAAAATGAATACATAAGAAAAATCCACAAATAATAAAATATTTATGCTGTTACTTATTATGCTTTGCTATAAACCTGAATTAATTAAAACACTAAAACACTGAAACCTGAGATGTAGAGACAATATTAGAATAGCAGAACCAGAAAAATGACCAAGAAATCAAGATAATTCATTCTAAGATAAAAGTGACGTTTAAAATCAGCAATGAAAGAATATTATTAATGATTTCAAGAAAATTGGATAATCACTAAAGCAAAAATTAAATTATATTTCTACACAATTTTTTTGCTAAAAAAATTCAGATAGATGAAAGGCAAATATTAATAGAAAAACTATAAATGTACTAGGAAATATTAATAGGTATTTATGGAATCTTATATTGAAGGAGATACTAGTAAATAATGAAACAGAGCCAAAAAACATGAAGTTATAGTTAGCAGCTTTGGCCACATACGCATTTAAAACATTTGCAAAACAAATAAAAAATCTTAATACAAAAATTTTTGAAAGACAACTTGAAAAATAATTGTTACATAAACATACAGACACATTCATTTCTTATAGGATTTTTAGGTAATGAAAAAAATAATGGAAGTAAAAGTAATTTTAAAAATACAAATGATGGAGTTTTACCCCTGGAAAAGTATCTAAACACCGAAGCAACTACTTCTAAAAAACTAGTGGATTCTGAATAAACCGAACTTTTGATTCAGTGTAGACTGGGTTTGCTGAATTAAGGGAAATTTCAAACACTTGATGCCTCATTTCCTATACTAATAAATCCCCTAAAATGTTAAAACAAAAAAAAATGGGACTGAAATTGATGCTGGATGCTTTGAACTAAGGCAAAAAGGACAAGTACAGTGGTCCTACAGAAAAATGCTGATAGCACCAAGAATCTTCAGTTTCAGGATCACTCCACTGTCATAGTATAAGATTTTTTTTAAAGCAAAAAAAAAAAAAAAGGATTTACCGTCGTGGCACAGCGGAAACAAATCCAACTAGGAGCCATGAGTTTGCAGGTTCAACCCCTGGCCTTACTCAGTGGGTTAAGGATTCAACGTTGCCGTGAGCTGTGGTGTAGGTCACATTTGCAGCTCAGATCTGACGTTGCAGTGGCTGTGGCATAGGCCGGCAGCTGTAGCTCTGGACTCCTAGCCTGGGAACCTCCATATGCTGCAGTGCAGCCCTAAAAAGCAAAAAAAATAAAAATAAAAAAAAAAATAAAAGATTTTTTTACTACATCTATGCCAGTTATTAATAGACCAAGCAGATAAAATAGCTGAAAATATATTTTACATGAACAATGTAAACAATGAGGATGATTAAAAAGACATATGTAAATCTCAGTATCCAACAGTTGGAAAATTCCCATTGTTTCAAGCCCAGGCATCACTGCAGTGGTTACTTCATAAAGAGTTTTTGTATTAGACTTTCCTAGGACTGCTTTAAATATTTGTAGTTAAAAGAAAGGCCACCAGTCAGAATGGCCATCATCAAAAACTACAAGCAGTAAATGCTTGAGAGGGTGTGGAGAAAAGAGAATTCTCCTACACCGTCAGTGGGAATGTAAGCTGCTATAACCACTATGGAAAACAGTATGGATGGTCCTTTAAAAACTAAAAATAGAACTACCATATTATCTACCAATCACACTCCCGGGTATATACCTGGAGAAAACTGTAATTTGAAAAGATATGTGCACCCCATTGTTCATTGCAGCACTATTTACA
Source organism: Catagonus wagneri (assembly GCA_004024745.2). Taxonomy (NCBI): domain Eukaryota; kingdom Metazoa; phylum Chordata; class Mammalia; order Artiodactyla; family Tayassuidae; genus Catagonus; species Catagonus wagneri. Next base: position 19,941,159 of record PVHT021183518.1, on the reverse strand, counting down.
ATAACCAAGAAATGGAAGCCACCTAAATGTCCATCAACAGAGGACTGGTTAAAGTAGTGGTACATATTTGCAATGGAATATTACTAAGTCATATAAAAGAATGAAATATTACCATTTGCAGCAATGTGGATCAACCTAGAAATTATATAAGTGAAGTAAGTCAGATAAAGACAAATATTATATGGGATGTGGACTGTCATAAAAATGTTATAATGGAACTTACAAAAGACAAACAGACTTAAAGATTCCGAAACAAAACTTATGGTTATCAATGGGGAAACATGGTGGGAGATAAATTAGGGGGTTGGTATTGATATATACACATTACTATATATAGGAGAGTTGAGTAACAAGGACCTACTGTATAGCACAGGGAAATTTACTCAATGCAGTAAATAATAACCTATATGGGAAAAGAATCTGAAAAGGAATGGATACGTATATGTATAACTGATTTAATTTGCTGTATGCCTGAAATTAATACAACTTTGTAAAGTCAACTAAATCCTAATAAAATTTTTTTAAAAAAGAAAGGTCAAAGAGCATGTAGGTAGCTATGTGTTCAATGAGATGTGAATATGATTCTATACCTGCACTGTCCAATACAATAGCCACTAGTCCCATACGACTATTGAGCACTTAAAACTGGGGTTAATTCCAATTGAGATAAGTTTTATGTGTAAAATACACACTAGATTTTGAAAATAAGGTGTGAAAATATAAAATACATCATTAATAATTTTTATATTTTTTCCATGTCAAAATTATGTTTTGGTTTAAATAAATATCTTATTAAAATGAACTTTACCTTTTTTACTCTTAATGTGGCAAATAGAAAATTTTATATTACACTTGCGGCTTATGTTATAGAATTATTGGAGAGTACAGTGCTGGTCTACAGCTTCACAGAATTCTGACCAGCTGAACCAGCATTTTGCTAAGCTGCAAAACTGAGAGAGAAGATGAGCTTCCATGTCCAATCAATGTTTTTCTGAAAGATTTAAATAAATGGAGAAAAACGCTATTCTTATAGATATGAAAGCTCAAAATCATGTAAAATCCATTGTCCTCCAATTTATCTGAAATTCAACGCAATTTCAATCAAAATTCCAACAGAGATTTACATGAGTGTTGACAAGCTAATTCTAATATTTATCTGGAGGAGCAAAAGGACAAGAATGATTAAAATACATCTGAGTAAGAAGAGTAAAGGAAGTGCCTTTCCAGATATCAAGGTATATTATAAGGTTTTAATGATAGAGTCAATATGGAATTGGCAGAGGGCTTGAAAAATATTGACTGATAGAACAAAATAAAGATCTTGGAAATATACTACATTTTACAACTTGATATATCACAAAAGTGAAGTGAAAATCATTATGGAATGGAAGGACTCTTCAATAGGGTGACTGAACAATTAATTGCCCATATAAATTAGATCCCTAAATTATAGTCTTGATTTCCACTGCACACAAAAATCAATTATAGATGGGTTGAAACCTTAAGAATTCAAGGATGATCTCTCAGACCTTAGAGGAAAATAACGATTAATTATTTGTTGTTCCAAATTCGAGCTAGGGAAAGATATATTACATGCATGCTAAGCTTTAAGGTAAATTCAGCTGCTTGTTAATTTTCTGTTCAACAGAAGACAGCCCAGAGACAGTGAAAAGAGAAGACACAAGTTGAGAAAGGTTTGCAAAACATGTAATTTACAAAGAATTAGTAACACTCTTAGAAATCAATTAGAAAAGGACAAAACAATGGAAAATTAGAGGAAACATTAACAGGTATCTCACAGAAGAGGAAATATGATGAGGGAACAAACACATGAAAAGATGTTTAACCTCATTAGTAACAAGGAAAAACAAATTACCATTTTAAACCCATTGATATGATTTTATTCCCCTGGATAATAATTCCCAAATAATTAAGAAATTAGACAAATCTAGGCATTAGAAAAATAATCAATTTCTGGTGGAAGTTTAAGTGTGAGAAGAAATAAACTAGCATTTTTTCAGGCTGAGCATTTGCATAACCTATGATCCAACAATTTCACTTCCATGTAAATATATTCGATGCTTTCTTTTTGTCAAGTATTGAGAATTACAAAAATGTTTGTGTCAAAGTGGGGATGGTAGGAAGGAACTGGCAGAGCAGAGAAAAGATTCTTTATGATAATGTTATTATGCGTGCATGTCCTTATACATGTGTACAAATCCACAGATTGTAAAATACAAAGAGTAAACTCTAATGTTAACTATGAACGTTGAGTAATTATGACATGTCAGTGTAGGTTCACGAGTTGTAAGAAATGAACCACTCTGGTGGAGGATGTTGGTATCTGGAGTTAGGTTATGCATGTGTGGGAGCGTGGAGTATACAGGAAATTTCTACACTTTCCTCTCAATTTTGCTGCCAATTTAAAACTGCTTTAAAAAAATAAAATCCTTTTTTTTAAGAAAGTCTGTGACAAAACTACTGAGGTAGAAAATAGAAGGACAGAAGGAAGGAAAAAGAGAAAGAAGGATGGAGAAGGAAAGGAAGAAGGAAGGGGGGAAATAAAATAGAGAAAAAGGATGGGAAGAATGGAAGGATGAGGGGAGGGAGAGAGGTAGGAAAGAAGGAGATGGAACAAAAGGAGGGAGGGTAAAAGGAAGAAGGACAGAAAGACCACACTTACACAGACAAAAATGGATAAAAAAAATGATTTATTCACCCACTTGAATATTTTGCATGTGGAACTGGATGAAATAAAGCTCTTGGCCACAATATGCATAAATAAGCAATCCAATAAATCTTCTTATAGTATGACCATGTATTTACAAAGGTCAAATAGAAGGGAACCTGGCAACTGAATGTTTATGAATGAATACATAATTAAAAATTTGTAGGGGGAGTCAGTGGATAAGGGGGAAGACAATGATTCTGTAAAAATTTACTTCTTAAATTGGATAGTGAGTTTATGCGTATTTATTGATTGTGCTTCAGTTTGTACAAATATGTTACATTTATTCTTTTCTATATATCAAATACTGTTACATTAAAAATAAGTAAATATATAAAGCGGTACACAAATTGTAGTTGAGAAAGAAGATAGTTGCTTTTTCTTTCGTACCTTTTCTTTATTCCTTGACCATTCTCCCTTCCTTTCCTCTTCCAAGTCTTCATTCTAGAGCCATTTTGTTTCCTTAGGACTTCCTTTTTGTCTCACTGAGCCATTTAATGCAGAACAATTTGTGAGGTCATTCAAATCCATGCTCAGCATGGTGCCTGACTCATTACTGGATGTACATCAGATTAAAAACAATCGGTGAGTTCCTGTTCCAGACTGTGGAAACATTGCAAATGATAATTCTACGAGAATTTGTCAAGCTGAACAACCATTTATTTGGTTCCAAATTGCATAAGTCATCTGGAAAGCAGATTTTGTTCCAGCTTTCAAGAAACAGCACAGTCCGACATATCTGCAGGGAAATTGGATTTTTCATAATACGTTCTTAAGAGAAAGCAGTAAAAAGAGCTTCATAAAACAGGAGAAGCAAAATGCATATGTGCCTTTCTGAAAATGCTGTAAAAGCTGACGATGATATTTCTCCTTTGGGCATTAGATCAATCTCATGCATAAACACTGAAATGGAAAGAGACTTACTAAAAGAAATAGATCACTGAATGTCTGAAAGCATTTGTGTTATGGGGCTAGTAGAAAAATAGAGAATTTTTCTGTATCTGAAATACAACAGAAGCATTTTAGGTGGGAAGTATATGTTGCTCATAGTCAAAATCCTTTGGGAAATACAAATTCAGCTATATAAAAAGATTAATTAAACAATAGCAAAACCTCCAACTTTGTTATTGTAAGAATGAGAACTGAAACCCCAGATAATGTTCTGAAGGGAACACTTTTGGCCCAGTGATTTTGCTTGTAAATGCCTTGTTCCACTCTCAGATATGCTCAAGGTGTGTCAGGTAAGATCATATGTATCTCTTCAGTATTTGCATATTATTTGGGGAATTACACCACATTTGTCATGAAATCATGGAGATACGATTTTTGGTGAACTGATCAGAATTAGGACCTACGTTTCCTAGATCCTCACTTCCAGCTATCTGCCATCTTTACCTCTTGGAAAGATCATTCAGCTTTCTCGTTCTCTGTTATAGACTAATGTGACTTTCCTTACATTCTTTGGGAAAGACAAGAGCAAAGATAGAAATAGACTGTAAGAGATATCAGTCATCTTTCAGTGTCAGAGATTACCATTTATGGCATTCCTGGTTTATTATTTTTTTTAAATTTAAAGCAATTTGATTTGTTTTTTATTTCAGATCTTATAACCTAAGAAAGTGACAGTTTATTTTAAGTAATCACTTTTCATTAAGAAGGAGTTTAGCATATTGGTTAAAAGCTCAGACTATAATCAAATAACAGTTTTTCTTGGGTGCATCCATGGCACCTGGAAATTCCTGGGCCAGGGATTGAACCCATGACACAGCAGTGAACTGAGACACTGCAGTGACAACACCAGATCCCCCCATGCCACAGGAGAACTCCAAATAGCAGTTATTTTTAATGAAAATATTTCTATTATAATAACATTTTTCATAAAACTATAACCCTAACCAAATATACCTCTCTGTTTACCCTATGACCATGCCACACAACTGAAGGTAGTTGGAGATAAACACATACCCATGCTGACTGGTCTCACATTGAATTTATGACTTCAAATTTCCAGGGTCCCTAAAATACTGTCTGACAATCACACTTTATTTTCCTGATTCATTGATTATGGCATTCTCTAAGATGACTCATTTCTCCTCAAAATCTCAACCCATATTAAGGATGCCAGACTTAACAAATGAAAATATAAGACTCCCAGGTAAATTGGTATTATTCTAAGTGCTGTGGGTATGAACTTTAAGATGAAAGAAAAAAAACTACACTGGGGATTGTTGTACTAAAAAGTTATTTATTGTTTATCTGAAACATACTTCTGTTTTTAAAACTTATTTTCCCTGATGATTTGGCTGTTCTGAACAATTCCTTATTTCGTAGAATTTGTTCATAAAATTATTTTCAGCCTACATTCCATTTACATAATCATATAGCTTCTACGGTGGTCACATCCAATTTATTTTGTTCTTTTGTTCACTGAAAATTTATTAGTAAGAGAACAGACTCGACATAGGCATTATAAGCTAAGATACAATTATGTACTGGCATACAGTTAAGTCTGAGAATTGCTCTTTGAATTTGCTTTGTTGAAACTCGTAACACCATCTTTCTTGGCCCTCTACAGGATTATATGGCATCTCTTGATAAAGGACTTTCCAAATGTTGTGCCTTGAGTAAAACAGACATTATCTTCAGTTTTCATTTTTTTGTTCTTCAGCACCACACATGATGATTCCAGTTGTTCCCATGTAACTTTCATGTAAAAGAATCAGATTCTTCAAAGTATGAAATACATTTCAGTAGGTAATTATGGCAAGTACCATAATAATTACATGCTTAAAGACAGAATTCCTATCCATTTATAACAATCTTGTCCCTTAGAAAAATAGGCTTGACACTTAAAGAGATAATGATTTTCATCAATTCTTTCTTTAATGCATTCCACTGCTGCCTTTAAGCAATGAAGTAATTCAATTAACATTGTTTGCTCTTCTTTCAGTCTGCATAATCCTAATGTGAAAAATATACTGAAAACTATAAACAAGAAAAAAAAGGAGAAATCAGTCAATGGATTATTTTCAGTCAACAAAATTTGAGAGGGTGCTCCTGTTCAGAACTAAAATTTAATTTCAGTGTTTCAAATAAATCTCCAAATGCAGTTGGCACTTCTCTCAACTGTTTGTTGAAGAGAGTCAATGAGCTCTTTGAATGTACAAGAACTGAAGAATATTGAATTCCAACAAAACCACAAAAATCCTTCAATTTCTCAGTTTGACAGTGCAAATGCTGAAATGAGAGAACAATTTCATAGGATCACTTCATTATTAATAAAAGGGACAGGGGATTCTCTTTGACCAGCATCATGCAGAATATGGGCTGGGACACGGGATTCTCTTTGACCAGCATCGTGCAGAATGATTCTTGCATTGAATCATTTATGCTTTGCTTCAGCTTTGAGTAAATCTTGTTTGCACTTTTACACATTTACCAAAATTCTTACTCTACCAAGAGCAGTACAGTTTTGTTCCTTACCTCCTAATTCAAAAAGAGAGTCTTTGCAAAAATTTGATATTGTCTCTGAAGTCTCAGCTACAAGGAATTTTATTCATCACAGTCTAGTAAAGATTTTTTGCATGAGAAAAATATTGCATGAGCTAAAGGATAGTTTTTTTTTCTGCAATTGTGATTACTTACACCATGCCTATTTAATAAAAGTAAAGCATTTAGATCCTTGATAATCTCTAGTAAATGTAGCAATTCATTATTATTATTATTATTGTTATTACAGTAAATTTAATTCTGGAACTTGAAATTTGCTTGCAATTTTAGAATTAGAAAATACTTTTGGTAGCTGTACACTCAAAAACATTTGAGCTGAAATACTGTTGTTAATATGCAATGTGGAATACTATCACTGCTTCTACTGCAATTATTCATTCTTCATCTGAATTTCACTTAATCAAAATTTTTTTTGTTGTATCACTATTTTGGTACTAGTTTAGGAAATCATACAAATCTTATGCCAATATGTTGGCTTACATATAACTTTCTACCATTTTTAATATTGAAAGAATAATTTCATTCTGCACAAAGAGCTCCCAAAAAACTTTTCCTTATTTAGTAATATCCAATGTTCAGAAAATCCATCACAAAATTTACACCTGGGTTTTGACATTTTGGAGTTTAAGTTTTTAAAATAGACACTAGAAACCACCACAAGAATTGAAAAGTTTAATTTGATAATTCAAGTCTAAATTTACAAGTCCAAACTCGTAAATAACTATAAACAGGGGTTGAGTTGCTGGAAGATTTGGGAACTTGCAAACAATATATCAAACTATTTGATGAAAAAAATGTGAACTTTCCAGTTGCCTACAAGTGAGAAAGTACTCATAAGTCACTGTCTTTGGGAAGTGACTGATTTGAGGAAGGCTGTCTTTCAGAGACTGGCAGACTTTCAGAAGGATGAGTCCTTAGTGAATACAGAACTTTAACTGTGTTAGTGTGGTTCCGGTAGTAAGGCTGGTGTTGACTGACTACCTTTCTGAAACCAGTGAAAATAATTGAGGTACTTGCTAATTGGCTACTGTGTAGAAGAACGGGATTGTCACTGAATGGCTGCCTTTAAAGACTGGAGTTTTATAATCAATAGGCTGACTTTCAGATGTCACAGTTACCCGAGTAAGGCTGATTGGCTGATTTTCATCACACCTATACTAATCTGAAGTTATCCCTAATGATGGCTACTTTTTCACAGCTCGGAACTTTGACCAAAGAACATTCCTTTCCTTTTCTGAATATGATAAATGAATACTATTATTTAAGTTCTCTCTTTTGGCCTTCTTTCAGCCAAACCTGCAGGAGGGATTGTAAGGTACTGTCCAATTTTTATTTGTGGAGGAATAACTTTCAGTTAGTTTGCCAGTTAAGTGATTCAGGCCGCCAATTAGCGTGGTAGAAAAATAGCTCTAACAGTGGAATTTTCATTATTTATTGAAGAAATCTGAGTATAGGACATTTAGGCTCTCCTAATAAAGTCAACATAAGACATGGAATAAAATTATTAGGTACGGTGCATGTTCTGTGTATAGAGGACATCTAACAACCCTAGCCCTCAACCTTCATCATCACTCTTAGTTATTAACTTTGTCCTTTATTTCATTGAGAAAATAAAGGAAATTGAAAAGTACTTCCGCAAACTCAGCCTACCACATCAACCCACTTACTTAAATTTGTTTCCCTTTACCATGACTTTTATTCAATTAACAGTATAGATAAATTCTTTATTCAGCTAATAAAGGCCAACAATTTCACTTGATAGATCTCATCACTTCTTACATATGTAATGAAATTAATTCTCTTCTTTTTCTTGAATTGATATCTATAGCCAAGTCTTCCTCCCAGAACTTCAGACCTGCATATCCAACTGCCTACTGAACATGACCACTTGGTTGCCTGATACACATTACAGTGTTCAAGTTACCATGGCCAAAATCTTAATCCATTCCTCAAGAAGCCCCAACACCTTCATCACTAAACCTACACTTCAGTATTTCCTTTCTGTGTCAAAGAGGATGCCAGCATTCCAGTTGTTTATGTCAAAATCTCTATATTCACACTCAGAAAATCCAAGTTTTCCAGCTTTGAAATATATCAGGATCTAACCACTTCTCATCCCTTCCATGATAAACCCTTATCCAAGCCAAATCCAGGTTATTGCTGTAGCTGGTTTCTTGGTCCAGCTGCTTCTCTTTTTGCTTCCCTGCAGTCTTTCCTTAAAACAAAAGCCAGAGTGGTTCTCCTATAACAAAGTCAGAACATGAAATGACTGTTCTCAAACCTTTCAATTACCCACAAGCTCACTGCAGTAAAAAGCCAAAGGCATTCCTTTAACCAACAAGCCTGTATGGGATTCATCTCTTCTTAATTCTATAATTTCTCCTTTTACTCATTCAGTTCTAGCCACACTGCCCTCTGTGCTCATGTTTGTTTTTCAAACACTAGGAACGGTCCATTTCAGGACATTGATGTTCCTTCTGCCTAGAGCGTCTCATGGCTCCTTCCCTCACTAGGTGCAGATCTCTATTCAAATGTTACCATCACACCTGAAGACTGAAATACCCCAATTTTCCTTATTCTCTTATCCTACTTTACTTTTGTCCATAGAGCTTTATCATTATCTAACACTGTATATTCAGTTGCTTATTGTCTGCCTCCCCTGGATAGAATGTAAACTTAATGAAGGTAGAGGTTCTTGTCTGTTTCACTTACTTGAGTATTTAATGAATGTTTATTAATAGTAATAAGTATAATATTAATGCATATTAGTGTTATATTAATTATAATGTATATTCAATATGATATTGTATTTGTTATAATGAATGCTCATTAGTATTAATATATTATTGTGTATATTGCTCTTCTTGCTGTCATTATTATGAAGTTTTGTAATCTCATAACCAACTAGGGGTATAAAACTACTTTCAATATCTATTTTATATCCTGATGGCAGAGCTTTACTCTTTCTCCAAATGGATTACTTAACAACAGATATTTGGTTTAACTTAAGGAATACTCTTTGAATATCCATCATCTGCTTAATATTAACCTACATTTTTAATGGTAAAATAAATAGTATAAATACTATGCATTGTTCTGCAAGAGCATAATTTTTTTTTTTTTTTGGTCAGGAAGCTAAAATAGACATGTAAAGACATTTTTAAAATGTTGAATGATAAATATTCATTCATTTTTTCAAGCACTCAATAGCTATTTTTTCTGGGCAGTTATTATCACTCACAGCCTGATCTAGATGTCATGCATATGAATAGAGAGAAGACTGACTCTTAACAAGGTCATATTCTAATTGAATGCCCTAAATCCACTGAATAGAAAAGAGTGGTCAGCAATAATGATGGAGAGATACTAAAGATGCAGACCGCATAGGACTTTTTGTCTGGACAATATAGACAGCCTTCCAAAAAACACTGAAAATTCAGTATCCATTCATGACCCAGAAAATACCTCCCATTACTTCCACTCTCTTAAATCATGATTCAGGGTCCTGCCTATTCATGTGCTGGGTATAAGTTATTCCTACACATAAATCTGTCTACAGTGGACCTTGTGAGAAAAGATATTAATCTGAAATAAAGTTGAATCACATTCAAATCTACTTTGGTGATGGACTATTGATGCGGGCTAACAAGGTACTTTAATTACCTTCCCGTTCTGGGCTCTGAAAATGTGTACATGGAGATTTTTACTGTACCTACAGGGCCAGATTTCAGAGGTTGTGTTGTTCTCTGACATAGGCTGCAAACCTGGTCTGCTTTGGTCTTTTCATGAATGTGGTAGACTCTTAATTCTTCCGAGTTGCCCCATCTCACTGCTCCAGTGTACTTAGTTTGCCCTGTTTCCTAGCAACTGGTTCAATCTAATTTGTTTTCCTGTAGCATCCCTTCTGCATCAGGCTTTCTTGTGTCTTTTCCTCTTGTTAAATGGATTTATCAGTGTCTAAGAGCCTTTACACCATATGTCTATCAAACTAGCTTTCCCCCAGAAGAGCAGAGGATTGCTTTTATCATGTATCTTCACTGGAGCAATTTTTAATTTGGGGCCTAAACATTAATTTCAGAGAGTTCTTTGGTCACGTACATTATTAATATTACTTTATTTGGTCTATAAAAAATGTGCACGGTGAGAAACCACTTTCCTCCCCAAGGGCTCCTTGTTAAAAACTACATAGATAATTTTTACTTTCCTAAATGCAACTGGTGATTCATCTAAATTATGTGAAACGTTGTCATGTGAGCAAATTATTTATTTTTTCTCATTATTACTTCTCTCCCTATCTTGCAAGTACTATTACAGAGAAAGAACTTCAGATACTTTAATGAGCAATTGATAGTGCACATTCTGTGTATAAGATGGTAGCCAATTTTTACAGAGGGATGATAGAGATGGCAACTTGCTTTGTCAATGATCAGTTTATACTTGTGCAATTCAAGCAATATGCTAATACATAGAAATGATAATGTTGTGAGCTATTGTTTCTATCACATGCTAGATTTTATAGATGTTACCTAGTGGTCCTGCACTGGTAAGACTTAGTCCATGAAGCCTCCCAAGAGAAGCACGAACAAGGTGCTGTCATGCATGTCCATGTAGGCTCTCTAAGACACTACTCCCTACTAGCAAAGTGAACAGAGAAATGGAAAAAAGCCAGTGTTGTTCTGAGGGAAAATCTAAGTTCATGGAAACCTGTAATGGTACAATGTTAGGAGACATTAACTGTAATTGTAATTGCTGCTATTTTATGAGTTAAAAATAAACTTGATGGAGAAATGAAAATGACAGAATTATGGGGTGAATGGAATGCATTTAGACTGTAAAGATAAGACTGGAAGGCTCCTTCTACAACAGTGTTTCTCAGTTTGAAAAGGACATCAAAACCACCTATAGGACTTTATCAAAGCTACTTGGCTGAAGACTTACCTTTGAGGGGGTTTCTTCTCACTCAAAATAGGAGTCAGAGACACATCACAAAAGCTCTGAAAAAATAAAGGCATATATATTTAGTACCCAAATAATATTCTGTAATTGGAAATTGGCATTTAATATAATGTATTATCAAGAGACACCCCTTAGGTAAGTAAATAGTTAGAGGTGACAAATGTAAATACTGACTACTTAACTATAAATTAGGCAGTTTTCGGACATGAAGAATGAATTATTTTACTATAATCTTAAAAGTACTGTTTTGGTATCATGTAGCAAGTTGGCTTCTCCCTCCTCTTTTTCTACCAGCCTTGTTCAGTAACAGTGTCTTCTATGCTCAGGAATTATTCACAGTCTTTCTAATTGAAGGAGTTCTTGCTCTTTCAGAAAGCCATTTGAATTGCCAGTTCTTCGAAAATTTCATTGACAACTTTAGTCCATAGATGCTTGTCATTCAAGTTTTTAAAATAAATGTTTCTTTTCTGCTTTATGTTACAGTTGGAGGCATTTGGAAAACTGGGGTCATGTCTAACATAGAGATATGTATTTTGTCTTGCCTATGTATTTTTTCCCATACCTGGAAGCTAAATTTGCACATAGAATATACTCAAATATCTTTCAAATGAATGAATAAATGAGTGAGTTTCAAAGCTTCTATGATAGTTGTAGAAGCCAACTTGTCTAGTCAAGAATCAGAGGGAGTGGGAGGAACTGGAAATTTTGGGTTAATAGATGCAAACTATTGCCTTTCAAATGGATAAGCAATGGGATCCTGCTATTGTACAGCACTGGGAACTATGTTTGGTCACTGGTGATGGAGCATGATAATGTGAGAAAAAAAAATGTATACATGTATGTGTGACTGGGTCACCTTGCTGTGCAGTAAAAAATTGACAGAACACTGTAAATCAGCTATAATGGAAAAAATAAAAATCATTATATAAAAAAAGAAATACAGTAAAATTTTCCATCCAAAAATAAATAAAACCTATAGTACGAATGAAAAACAAAACAAAAAGTGAAACCACTATCTAAAAGTTTAATGGGAATGATTCAGTCTCTTGTGTGTAAAATATCTGGAGATGGTATGCTACAGAGATTGAAAGAAAATGTGATATCCCAGAAGGAAATAAAGACGATATGCTTTGGGGAAAAAAAGAATACATTTGATGTTGAATTTATTGAAAGTTTGAGACTTTCTAAACAGAGTTGGAAAAACCTGTCTTATGTACACATTGAGGGTTGTTTTGCCAGTGTGACGAGCACTTGGCGACTAACATGTCTTAACTCTGTATCATCCACTGTTCTCTGATATCTCCTCACCTCCACTGCCGAACATCATCCTCTTCTGCTTTTGGGGAGAATTTTGTTCCCTGTGTAAAGGGACACAACTTCTTATTCTTTTTTGGAAGAGAGAAAGAGAGAGAGGAAAAGGGAAGGAGGGAGAGGAGGGAGGGAGAAAGGAAGGCAGGAAGGCAGGAAGGAAGGAGGCGAGGAAGGGAAGACAGAAAGAAGAAAAAGACGGAAGGACAGAAGGAAGAAAGGAAGGGAGGAAAAAGAAAAGCCTAGTCCCTCCCCTCCCCAATTCTGCATTCAGCTACATTGTGCCCTGTCATCCCTCACGTTTCTTTTGCTCTGATATGATAACCAGAATGCTCTCTATTATTGATAAAATGAAAATTTGGAGCAACTAGAAAATTGCTACTGTTAGAAAACTAAATGCAAAACTTTTTGAAATATATCAATCCTTTGGCTGGTAAATAAAGCTTTAGTCACTTAAAAAAGTCCCAGATTTCTCCTCATAAAAGAGTCATACTACCAAAATTTCATATCTGGAAATGTAATCTAGAAATATCCCAGTGCAATTCACTTAATCCACTTGACTTTATTCTGATTTGTTTGGATCAGGCCAATTAATCATATTTCATTCTTGGAATATCTGTCTGATTAACATGATTTAATTTGGCTGTAGGCAGCCCCAAATAAAATGCCTAGCTCTTTGCCTCTAGAAATTTACCAGCATTTACACCCTAGATTCAATTACCAAAGTTTAGCTAGAGCTATAGCACAGAACTGAAGGTCAGCCTGCTTCTCACGGGGCACTGATGTTATCGAAGTTCTGCCATCTTTGTAAATAGTGGACCCAGTGAATAGTCCTTTTCAAAGGATGTATGCTGACCCTCAAGTCCCAATGTGTGAACTTCATCCTCTTTTAAGACAGTTCGTTCTGGCTAACTGTGGTAAGAGAATGAATTGATTCAGTTCTAATTTAACAAATTCTCCTTTCTCACTTAAAAAAAATTCTATCAGTTTTAAATATAACAGTCACATCTATTAAGTGAAGGTAACTAGGTTTTCCCTGTGGCATTTAAAATATTTAAGTATGTGTTATAATTTCCTGAACTATTTTCTAGAGTTTAAGCCAATTCATACTTTTGAAAAGGGGGGGGGGAGGAAGAAGAATAAACTTTCTTCTGATGGACAGATCTGATTTCCATTTTTTGATAAATGGAAATTAATTATAAGTGCTGCAAACATAGCATTGTTGTTTATAGGAATCTAGTGTTAATTAATCAAGCTAAACTTTGTAAACTGTAATTAAAGTAGCAAAACTGCTGAAAGACTCCTGAGTTGCATTTCACATGGGAAAGCTAAATAAGCATTGTGGGAGAAAAAATGGCAGTTTCCTATGAATGTTAATCATTTGGTCCATGTGATTCATTCTTCTAGTAATTGAATATAAATATTACAGTAGATTTGAGATTGTTGGAGTTCCCATCGTGACTCAGCGGTTAGCGAACCCAACTAGAATCCATGAGGATGAGGGTTCAATTCCTGGCCTCACTCAGTGGGTTAAGGATCTGGTGTACTTCGCACACAAGGCTGGGATCCCACGTTGCTATGGCTCTGGCCTAGACCAGCAGCTGCAGCTCCGACTGGACCCCTACCTTGGGAACCTCCATATTCTGCGGGTATGGTCCTAAATTGACAAAAAGACTAAAAAAATAGAAAAACAAAAAAGAGAGAGATTGTACTACATTAAAGACAAAATCATGTTTAAAATTAGGTATGTTGGTCTGATACTCTGTCACATAAACTAGTAAGAAATATTGCCCTGAAAGCAATAAACAAAATGAACAAAATCAAGATGATATTGCTCCACATAGCTTGCAAAATCAAATGACAGGGTTGCTTCCTAATGAGCCTTCTTTTTTCCCTCTCAGGACCTACAGGTTTATCCTAAACTTGACTTAGGATGCAGATCCTGAGACGAAGTCATTTAGTAAGTGCTTCCAGTGGAGACCAGGGATAGAAAAAGTGGGACAGGGAAAGGGAGAAGCCAAGTGACAGTGAGGTCCTAGGCAGATGTCCCACAAAGGGTTCAGTTCCTTCTGTCTGGACCAAGTGGCTCCACTATCTGAAGGATAGTTCTTCAATAAAAATCACAGAGACTGGCTATTAAAAGCCCATTGGTGGGACTGGGGTGTTAGATACAGAAATGGCAACAGTGGGCATTATCGTCTATAGTATTTGTTGCATGACTTGCATCATTCAGTGCTTCTTACCGCATTTACAAAGTTGTACGATTACTGAGGTCAGGATTCATGTCTTAACTGCCTTTGAATTTTTTAAGTAATTTGCTAATGGTATGATCTCAGGAAGTATATGTTGAATTGGTAAAAATGTGAAAGTTAATTCAAATCTATCCTCCTCACAATTTTTCTCTGGACTCTTACCAGCATTTTGGTGCAGGTATTTTGAATGACATACTACCTTTTCTTTTTTACTTGTATTTTAATTCACCTGTTACTATCCTGCTTTGGAGTAAATCTTAAATATTTGTATAAGTTTGATTTTGTGTGATTTATGAAAGTTAAAAGATTCTGGATTCTAGAATGTTATTCCTGTGAAGAACTGTACTGTGAAAGTTATTCAACTTCCAGCAGCATATTCATGCAGAAATCTAAGAAGCACAGAACACCAACGGGCACGCCAGTGATTAATAACTTTAACACTGCTCTTGAACCCCACTCTTGGGTACAACACTAGGTTTTTTCGAAAGGGCTGGTTGACTCAGGAAACTGCAAAACAACCTGAAGTCAAATGATGTCCCTGCTGATTGTGCACTTAATTCCAGTAACAGGGTGAATACCTGGAGAGTTGTCATCATTATATAAACTATAAGTTAGTTAAGAACAAATGCTCTGGAGTTCCCATCGTGGCGCAGCAGAAGTGAATCCTACTAGGAACCATGAGATTGCGGCTTCAATCCCTGGCATCGCTCAGTGGGTTAACGGTCTAGCGTTGCCTTGAGCTGTGGTGTAGGTCGCAAACACGGCTCAGATCTGGAGTTGCTGTGGCTGTGGCGTAGGCCAGCAGCTGTGGCTCGATTAGATCTCTAGCCTGGGAACCTCCATATGCCTCAGGTGTAGCCCTAAAAAGATGAAAAAAAAAAAAAGAACAAGTGCTCTTTTCTTATTATTTTAGACATTTCTCAGTATAACTAATACAAATTCTCTGTTCAGTGGGTGGGCAACATACATTTTGTCTGAATAAGATTGTAATGCTAAGTCATGGAGAAATTTCTATGGCCATAGTGCCCTGTGTGGTCTCTGTCAGTAGGAACAGACGCATAAAAGAAGTTCACAGTAAACCGAATAATCCCTTTTTCTACTTTGCCACATGCTTCCCTTAGCCTTACCAGCTATAAAGTTATGTGTAAAATATAGGAAATCTGGGAATTTCTATTCACCTGTGTAAAAGTTTGGAAGAATTTCTCATAACATCTAAAATTTTAGTTTATTACAAACACACACACACACACACACACACACACACACACATAAACACACACTGTGTCATGTGTATAAACTATCACACAAATTGTAAAAACAAAATTGTCAGTTTGGGGAAGCGACGTGAATACGTCTTCCTGATACTATCTCACCGGTTCACTCCACAAGTAATTATTGACTTGTATCTTATATTTATCACTCACATACTTTTTAAATATTGAGTTTACCTAAATTTATTAGTTTAGCCCTATGAAACACATAGTTGAGATTTCGTTGATTTCTGTGTTTATAATATGGGATCACACTGAAGGTAGATTTTTGAGCTTGCTTTTATTTATTATTTAATTATAAATTCATTTTTAATTTATTCAAGAATGCAGCACGCTTTTGTTTGAGGAGATATTTCTTTTACTTTCAGTGCTGTATACTATGCTAATGAGTGATTAGGATTGTTTACTTTTTATATTCTTTTTTTTATAACAATGAGCATTGTTGAATATGTTTCCTGGTGCAAATATGAAAGCCATCCTCAAAGTTATACAATATAACACTAAATACGTTAACATATATTAATATATATGGCAACATTAAGTATAATTAGATTTTAAAGCATTAAATATATTTTAACATTAAATATAGTCTTTTCAAATTTTTATTCATCATTCAGGTTTGCTCTGATGTTTGCTAGCTATTCATATACTTTCTTTTTTTTAGATAACTCTTCTTATTGATATTTCGGTATCTTTTTAAAAATATCTTTTTGACTCTAATCTTATATCACTTATACATTTTCAGAGTATTTGGCACTCCTTTAACTGTTTTAATTACTAAAGTGTAATTCTAAAAATTTTTTCTTTATAAAAATTTTTAAATAGAAAAAATTAATTTTGTTGCTTTATTGAAATATTGCTGTTTTATAGCAATGTGTTACTTTTAGCTACACAGCAAAGTGATTCAGCTAATGTATATATCTATTTTTTTTGCATTTATTTTCCACTATAGTTTTTTATAAAATATTGAATATATGAATGTGCTATATAGTAAATTCCTGTCTTTTTAATTTATTTTATATGGTAGTATGCATCTGTTAATCCTATACTCCTAATTTGTGCCCCCCTCCCCCTTTGGTAACTGTAAGTTTGTTTTCTACATTTGTGAGTCTCTTTCTGTTTTGTAAATAAGTTCTTTTGACTATTTTTTAGATTCACATATAAATTATAGCGTATAATATTTGTCTTCCTCTGTCTGACTTACTTCACCTGTATCCACTTACTTCACTTCCCATAGTGTTTTCTGTTGTGGCTGTACCAAATTACATGCCTAACAACAGTGTACTAGGATTTCCTTTCCTCCACATCCTCACCAACAGTTGTTATTTCTTGTTTTTTTTTTTTTGATGATAGCCATTCTGACAGGTGTGAGGTGATATCTCACTGTGGACAGAGAAAGGCAAATACTGTATGTTTTCAATTATATGTAGAATGTAAAAGACAAATCAACTAACAAGTAGAACAAAACAGATTTACAGATATGGAGAACAAACTAATGGAGAGGGTTGGGGGAGGGGTGAAATAGGTTAAGGGGATTAAGAGGAACAAACTACCAGTTTATAAAGAGAATAAGTTACGGGGATGTAGTGTACAGAGGGAATATTGTCAGCAATTTTATAATATCTTTATATGGTGTGTAATTTATAAAAATATCAAATCACTCTATTGTATACCTGAAACTATTATAACATTAGAAGTCATTGTGGTTTTAAAAAGAAATATTTTTTATTCCAGAAGTCATTAGAATATTTTCTTTAAAAATTTTTAATATTATGCCTATCACAGGTATTTAATCCACCCCAAAGCACATTTATATAGTATAAATTGGGATACAATATTTTTATTGAAAGAATGACTGATTTTTCCCAATGCCACTTAGTTCTTTTTTTTAATTTTTGTTATAGTTGATGTTATGTCAATTTCTGCTTTATAGCAAATTGACCCAGTCATACATCTATATACATTCTCTTTCTCACATGATCCTCCATCATGTTCTATCACAAGTGATTGGATGTAGTTCCCTGTGCTATGCAGTAGGACCTCACTGATTATCAATTCTAAATGTAATAGTTTGCATCTATTGACCCCAAACTCCCCACCCATATCATTCCCTCTCCCCACCCACATGGCGATCACAAGTCTGTTATTCATGTCTCTGACTCTCTGTTAGGTAGATAGGTTTATTTGTGCCATATTTTATATTCCACATATATGTGATGTCATATGGTATTTGACTTTCTCCTTCTGACTTATTTCACTTAATAAGATAATCTTTAGTTACATCCATGTTGCTGAAAATGGCATTATTTCATTCTTTTTTTGTGGCTGAGTAGAATTCTACATCTTCTTAATCCATTCACCTGTTAACGGACATTTAGGCTGTTTCCATGTCTTGGCTGTTGTGAATAGTTCTAACATGATGGGTTCATGTATTTTTTTTGAATTGTAGTTTTGTCTGGATAATGGGATTGCTGGATCATATGGTAGTTCTATTATTTAGCTCTTTATTTTCTCAATCACATTAATTGTGTATAAATTTTTCATGTATATTGGGACTTTTTCTGGACTTTCTCTTCTGTTACATAGCATAATATATTTCCACACAAATGTCATATCTTCTTTACTAAAACTTTATTTAAAATAAGTCCTTTTCTATGCAGGGTAAAATTTGCCTCTCTTCTCTCTGACATCACCATTTTAAGATTAGTATTCCTGCAAATAAATTATAAATACATTTCTACATGTACTTCAAAATCCTATAGTGGTTTTGATTGGTGAAGTTAGAATTCATTTAGGAGAAAATGGTTACTTTTATGCTGTTGAATCTCCTCATTAATTATCATGGTATAATTTTCCATTTTTGCTGCTATTACAATGATACCTTTTTTCTTTTTAAAGGCAGATTATATTTTCTAAAAAAAAACCACTTGATTCTCTTACAACGTTTTACTCCTCTTTGGCATTCCCTCCAGCGTGACTGGCATTTATGTTTCATATCTTTGCAACAGAGAGGACTGCCTTAAGCCATAAAGTTTGCTGAAGTGACACTAAATAACATCTGAGGTTTTTATAAAAATTTAATTTTTCTCTGCTTTGTGTTCTTTGGATACTCAGCTCTTGGAGCCCAGCCACCATTTCATGAGGAAGTCCAAGCAGCCCACAGAAAGGACCATGTGTAGAGGAAATTATATTGTAGCCTAGGGTGAGCATTGAGCTCCAAATGGTCATCCTGCATGTAGATCCTCCGTATCTCAATAAAGCTGCTTCAACAGATGCCACAAGGAGAAAAGTCAGGCTCTCCCCGGAAAACTGTGCCAAAATTGTAGATTTATAAACAAACCCCCAAAAAATTATTGTTGTTTTAAACCACTAAATTTTAGGGTGGCTTGTTATACAATTATCAGATTACTTACATTTCTAATTGTGGTTGATGTATATAGAAATGCAAATAACTTTCATGGAATCTGTCTAGTTTTCCAAATTTTCTTTTTCTAATAATTTGTTTTTATAGACCAGAGGGGAGGTTCTGCATAGACAGTTCTTTCTTTTTCAAATAATGAGTTATTTTTGTTCTGATAAAATACAGTATGGATGAAAAATAGTGAAAAATCTCATCTTTATCTTCCATATTCTGGATTTAGAGAGGAAGCTTCTAAAATTTTACTTTTAAAATTATTAATAGGAGGGTTGCATCATCAAGATCATAGAATAGTAAACCACAGACCCTCTTTCTTCCCATGGAGACACAAGCTCAATCACTTTTTTTTTTTTTTTTTTTTTTTTGCCTTTTGTCATTTTATGGCCTCGGGTTTATGGCCGCACCCGCGGCATATGGAGGTTCCCAGGCTAGGGGTCTAATCGGAGCTGTGGCCACTGGCCTGCGCCGCAGCCACAGCAACGCAGGATCCGAGCCGCGTCTGCAACCTACACCACAGCTCACGGCAACGCCGGATCGTTAACCCACTGATCAAGGGCAGGGATCGAACCCGCAACCTCATGGTTCCTAGTCGGATTCGTTAACCACTGCGCCACGACGGGAACTCCAAGCTCAATCACTTTAGTGATAAATTCAGAAACCAGTTGAAAGGGTCCTGCACCTGAGGCAAGGGTGAAACCAACCACATTGAAACCAGTAGGAAATATCAAGCCACTATACTTGTTTCTCCTCTAGTATCAGCGTGATGCAATTGGGAGAAAATTCCCAACTCCTCTTTCTTCCTGAGAAGGAAAACAAAATATGGAAACATAAGTTCAAAATTCAGACGTTTAAGGGGATTGCCTGAGGGACCTATTTCTCTTTTTCTCGATTCAAAGTGCTGACAGGAAAGGGTGATAGGCTGGGGATGACTGACTCCAAAAGCAATGATTTGAACTAATATACACTCCATAGTTCCTCTCCTCAGCTCAGGGTAGAATGACTGAGAAGAAAACTGAAACTTCTGACTAGTCCTTGAAGAAGGGAAGGAGTTAGAGTTTACATCTAATGCCCCAGCTTTTTAGAGGAGCTGCCCCAAAACTTGCTTTTTTGTCTCACCTGTTTTGGACACTGAAGGGATCTGCATGCTCTAGATGCCTGTAATGCAACTGTTGCTGCTGCTGCTCCAGAGGACCTGTGGCAAAGCAGAGACCAAATATAGCTAGGTGGCCTCTCTCTCAGGGTAGAAAGGGAAAAGTGGAGCACCTGACAAACATTCTAGCTTTTCAGAGGGATGACCTGAAAAAACTGGTTTCTGTCTTGTCTGACTTTCTGCACTGATGATGGTACCCAGGGTACTACAGAAGTCTGGATGCTGTTGAGAACATAAGAGAGCTGGGTGGCCTGTAGCTTCAGAGAACCTGCAGAACTGCATACAGACACAAGAGGGAGCAAGAGATTAGGAGTGCTTGAATAAGGAAACCCACAAATTCCTCTAACTGGGAATTTACAGGCACTAGTCAAGAGAAGATGCATCAACAGGAAAGATTTAGGATGCCAGGAGAGTCTCTAACTGTGTTGATTAGTCAAAGTCTTTCGCTGTACAAAACCAGTCCATAAAAGCTGGTAGGGGTGGCTATTCTTTCAGATCTGCAGATTCCAACACAAAGTGACAAAGCACATGAAGAGACAGGAAACATGACCCAATTAAAGAAATAAAATAAATCCTCCGAAACTGACCCTAAAGAAAATGGAAGCTTATGAATTATCTGAAAAAAAATTCAAAATAACTATCGTAAAGTTCTCAACATGCTCAGGAAAATGATGCAAAAAATTGTAATACCAACAAAGGAAAAATTCAAAAATGAACTTAGCATTAATTTTGGAGCTCGAGAATATAACTGAATTGCAAAATTTACTAGAAGGGTTCCAAAGCAGACTTGATCAAGCAGAAGAAGGAATCAGAAAACTTCAAGAGAGGGTATTTGAAATTACCAAGTCAGAGGAGCAAGAAAGTAAAAGAATAAAAGAAAATAAAGGATGTTTTATATATAAACTTGAATAGGTAACATCCTCCAGTTGCTCATTCCTTGAAGGTATTTTATAACATGATCGAAGTCTGTAGTTAGTTGATTTTATGGAAGAACATTTGTCCTGATTTGACTGGTTAAAATGTGTTAGGAGAAGAGCTAGCTGAGACTTCCTTGAGGAAGAAAAATTCCTGTCCCTGGGTAAGATTCCAGTTTATGCCCAAGAGTGCTTTCTTGTCCTTTCTGGGAGGCTGCCCTGTGGATTTCAGCCTTGTTTATCCAATCCCCACAAATGTATACATCAGTCTCTTGCAACAAATCTCTCATATATCTAATTTTCCTTTGGTTTAGCCATGACTTATACCAGTTTAAGTTAAATCTTTAAGTCATTCATGGGGGCAGAAAATAAACATGCGAAATATGTGCCCTCTCTTCCTTGCTGCTTCATTCATATACAACATGAGCATAAAATACCATCAGCTCCATTATACATGGAATTTTTCAGTAAGATTCAAAGTGAGTATAAAGCTAAGTATGTTAATTCTACAGCTTAATATAAGAAGATACTGGCAGCACAAGAGAGCAAGCTTTCTATTTGAACCACAATTTGCTATGAATGCAGACTGAAGGTTATTCATGGAGTTCTAAGAAACACAAATGACCAAGGTGCCTTACCATATGCTTTTTTAGGGTAGCACTTTCTTCCTGTATTGGCCAACCACTTACACTGAGCTAAATAAATATTAGTTGTAAAAACACATAAATAAGATAGCAAGAATTTCATTTAATGTAATGTATAAATAATTATGTTCAAATATAATAAATTATAGTTTATAATTTATAATTATAGTTTATAGCAAAGGACTCTCTCAGTTCAGGGCCTGTGTGAATTGATAGCTCACATGCCCGTGAAGCTCGTTCATGAAACAAGATATGTCTCACAATGTGCATGATGTCTGTAGGGGCCAATAATTGCTTCTTGGCCTTTTGGCTAAGATAAGTGTAGTATCTGTTCTTATCAGTATAGGAGGAAATAGTAGAAAAGACTAGAGACCGATTATTGCAGTAATTCAAACTGGAGACACTGATATCCCAAAATGTGACAAAAGAAAACCCCACAAAATAAAAAGATATATAATGTTTGAATGCATAGAATTAATAGGACTAATACACTGCTGATATCTATATCTATCTATCTAGCTAGCTAGCTAGCTGATATATATACATATATTTACCCATATATACTGTTGATGCAGTCTAATAAATCACTACCTCTTCCTCCAACCTAGTTCTTAAAATAAGACAGAATAATCACATAAAAACATATGGAGCTCAAAATGAAATGCGTGCTTTAATATGCAAAGTATAAGATTCCATAAAAGTAAAATAAGAGAATGAGGCAAGGATTAAATGATGATTCTTGATTTTTTTTTCACTCTCAAATAAAG
Source organism: Catagonus wagneri (assembly GCA_004024745.2). Taxonomy (NCBI): domain Eukaryota; kingdom Metazoa; phylum Chordata; class Mammalia; order Artiodactyla; family Tayassuidae; genus Catagonus; species Catagonus wagneri. Next base: position 19,918,241 of record PVHT021183518.1, on the reverse strand, counting down.
GCATAGAATGAGGGAAGAATTGGCATGACTGATTTAACCAGAGTTAGAGAAGCTATACTAAGAGAACAGTCTTAAAAAGGTCTTCGAGAGCGAAGATTTTCTTGAATGTCTTTCACATGGAATGAGTCTATCATAACTTGACACAGACCTCAGAGTAAAAGAGAGCAAATGTTACGAGGGAGGACCTTGCATGAGCAGTGTCTTTCAACATGTTAATTAACCACTCAATAGAATAATAAAACCTAGGATTCTGCCAGCTTCACCAGTTGGTTAAGGTGTCTCTTTTCCCTGTGAAGCGGAGCCAATGAAGGCACTGAAATGTTGGACTGGAAATGGTAATGAAAATTCTGTACCTGCCTGGAAATAACAGGAGACTCTTCTCAAGAAAACAAGAGTTTGAAGAAAGAGGGAGTCTTCCTCTTTGAGACTGAATGTGAGAAGTGATGGAGAAAGATGGTAAAAGACGACTCCACATTTCTTCCTTCAGTAACTGGGCAGAAAGTGGATTGTTTAAGACAAAGGGATTTTTCATTGAAAAATTTAGTAATTGGGACTTTTAAGTCTTTGTTTTTTCACTGGAGAATTTATTCTCCCATCTGGGAAAACTTCTCACAGCCAAGAGAAGTGGTTGGCACATTTCCCAATACTCAGACAAGAGGAATTACAACATACGCATTTTCATTTTCATTTTATAGGTATTATCTTTAATAAGTTACATTACACTCTGCTTTTCAGATGTAGTTACTATGGTTCTCCTGATTAGCAGTGTAACGGGCTACTTGTAAATAACTCGTTGCTAATAAGAAAACACGGTAATGTTCTCTAGTAAAATCAAACATAGATTAAAAAAACTTTTTAAATAAAAAATAAGAGAAGTTCCTGTTGTGGCTCAGTGGTTAATGATCCTGACTAGCATCCAAAAGGACGCGAGTTCAATCCCTGGCCTCGCTCAGTGAGTTAAGGATCTGACATTCCTATGAGTTGTGTTGCAGGTCACAGACTCGGCTCGGATCCCATGTTGCTGTGGCTCTGGCGAAGGCTGGACCCCTAGCTTGGGAACCTCCATATGCCACGTGTGCAGCCTTAAAAAGACAAAAAGGCAAAAAAAAATTTGAAATGAAAATTTTTCGTAATCCTTGGGAATAGTACAAATAAATACAATTTAAGGAACTTTCTAAATTATTCTTCCAATCCAGCTCCTTCCTTCTACTTGCCTATTATTATATATTAAGATGTGATATTGTTTACTTATTTATCTCTCCCAAGTGTTGCTCAGCAACTTAACTGAATAACCCACTTTTCACTGATTTCTGTATCTCTATCACTTGGCATATATCACTTGACAGGGGAGTACCTGTCATGGCTCAACGGAAACGTATATGACTAGCATCCATAAGGATGCAAGTTCGATCCCTGGCCTCACTCATTGGGTTAAGGATCCAGTGTTGCTGTGAGCTGTGGTGTAGGTCGCAGATGTGACTTGGATCCTGCGTTGCTTTGGCTGTGGTGTAGGCTGACAGCTGTAGCTCCAGTTCGACCCCTAGCCTGGCAACCTCCATATGCCAAAGGTATGGCCCTAAAAAGGAAAAAAAAAAAGCTTTTGTTGAATTGTCCCTGTTTAGTTATTTTTTTTATTTTTTTTTTACTTTTGGCTTTTTGCCTTTGTGTAGAGCCACAGCCGCGGCATACGGAGGTTCCCAGGCTAGAGGTCTAACAGGAGCTGTAGCTGCCGGCCTTCGCCACAGCCACAGCAACGCAGAATCCGAGCAGCATCTGCGACCTACACCACAGCTCACGGCAACGCCGGATCCTTAATCCACTGAGCGAGGCCAGGGATCGAACCCGCAACCTCATGGTTCTTAGTCAGATTCGTTAACCACTGAGCCATGACGGGAACTCCGAATTGTCCCTCACTGCTGGAGTATATTTATAATATTTTAATGTCTTACAATAACTCTTAATGACACTTCACATGTCACAATAGTGGGTATGAGTCTGTGACTCAATTACAGTAAATGTTGTTTTTACTGATCAAATTGTATTTTAAACTCTAAATTTTGTCATTAGTATTTATTTTTTTATAACAATGAATTTTATTTAACTTATAGGTGTACAAAAATCATCTCAAGTCAATTTGATAGATTTTGTGTCCCAAACCCACACTGCATCCCCCCACCCTCCAGATTGTCTTATTTGAAAAACCAAGGTTTTCCAAAGTCTGTGAGTCATTGTCTGTTCTGCAAACAAGTTCATTGTGTCTTTTTAGTTTCCACATGTAAGCGGTAGCATTGTGTGTTGCTGTCTAATTGTCTGACTGGTTTCACTTCGCATGATAATTTCTAGGTCCATCCATGTTGCTATAAATGTTATTTCGTTCGTTTTAATGGCTGAGTAATATTCCATTGTGTGTATGTACCATATCCTCCCTGTCCACTCCTCTGTCGATGGGCATTTAGGTTGTTTCCATGACCTGGCTATTGCATAGAGTGCTGCAATGAACACTGGAGTACATGTGTCTTTTCGAGTCATGGTTTCCTCTGGATAGATGCCCAGGAGTGGGATTGTTGGATCAAATGGTAATTCTATTTTGAGTTTTCTGAGGAATCTCCATACTGTTTTCCACAGTGGTTGCACCAATTTGCATTCCCACCAGCAGTGTAATAGGGATCCTTTTTCTGCACACCCTCTCCAGCACTTATTGTTTGTAGACTTTTTGATGATGGCCATTCTGGCCAGTGTAAGGTGGTACCTCATAGTGGTTTTGATTTGCATTTCTCTAATGAGGAGTGGTGTTGAACATCTTTTCATGTGTTTATTTGCCATCTGCATGTCTTCTTTGGAGAACTGTCTGCCTAGATCCTCTGCCCATTTTTTGATAGGTTGTTTGTTTCTTTGGTATTGAGCTGTAGGAGGTGTTTGTAAATTTTGGAGATTAATGCCTTTTCAGTTGATTCATTTGCAAATATTTTCTCCCATTTTGTGGGTTGTCTTTTCATTTTGCTTAGGGTTTCCTTTGCTGTGCAGAAACTTTGAAGTTTAATGAAGTCCCATTTGTTTATTTCTCTTTTTATTGTCCTTACTCTGGCACATGGATCTGAGACGATGTTGCTATCATGTATGTCAGAGAGTGTTTGGTCTATGTTTTCCTCTAAGAGTTTTATAGTATCTGGTCTTATGTCTAGATCTTTAATCCATTTTGAGTTTACTTTTGTGCATGGTGTTAGGAAGTGTTCTAGTTTCATTTTTTTTTACATGTGGCTGTCCAGTTTTCCCAGCACCACTTATTGAAGAGGCTGTCTTTTGTCCAATGTATATTCTTGGCTCCTTTGTCATAGATTAGTTGACTATAGATGTGTGGATTTAATTCTGGGCTTTCTATCCTGTTCCACTGATCTATATTTCTGTCTTTGTGCCAGTACCATACGGTTTTGATGACTGTAGCTTTGTAGTAGAGTCTGAAGTCAGGGAACCTGATTCCTCCAGCTCCATTTTTCATTTTCAGAATGTCTTTGGCTATTCTGGGTTTTTTGTGTTTCCAGACAAACTTTAAACTATCTTGTTCTAGTTCTGTGAAAAATGTCATTGGTAATTTGATAGGGATTGCATTAAATCTGTAGATTGCCTTGGGTAGTATAGTCATTTTGATAATATTGACTCTTCCAATCCAAGAGCATGGTATGTCTTTCCACCTGGTTCATGTCATCCTTGATTTCTTTCATCAGCGCCTTATAATTTTCAGAGTACAGGTCTTTTGTCTCTTTAGGCAGGTTTATTCCTAAGTATTTGATTCTTTTTGATGTGATGGTAAATGGGACAATTACAGTAAATGTTACTATCTTATTTCTGACTCCTATTTGCCTACCTTTGGGCCTTGGGTTATTACTTTCCTGTGCAAACTTTAACCTGGACCCTTGAAACTATTTTGTTCCTTAACTAATTCATCAATTGCTTTTAACTAATTCATCTAATTCTCCCCTTGTGCTAGGCTTTGTACTATGTGCTTGAGATTCAAAGGTGACTACTCAACCTGATCTTGTCATTATTGGGATGTAGGCTTATAGTTTAATAAGAGCTAGACATGTGAAAAATAAATGCAGCTGAAGAATGTGATAGTATTCAGCAGGATGTAACCCACGTCATGTTAATTACTTTAGAGCACAGCAGGATCTCAAAGGAGAGAGCAATCAATTCTACATGGGGGAATGGTTAGGAAAAATCTCACAGAGTAGGTAAATTTGAACCTAATCTTTGAATAAAAGTTAATTTTAGGCAGCCTTTTGAGGGATAAGAAAGAAAGAAGAGTAATGGATTTATTAAGAAAAGTGTTATAAACATGGTCCCTGCCTCCAGAGCTTACTAATTTGATAACTGGATACTTACTATCTTCTAAAATTTGATGTAATTTTCATGAATGTAGGGACCATGCCTATCTTGCTTGCTATAGAGTCTTTGGTCGTTCTACAGTGGGATGAATACATGCTCAGTGAATATTTGTTCAATGGCAGATGAATAAATGAATGCATGACTCAATTTCATATCCATTAGGATGCTGGTACTATTTTGTTCTTCTGCAGTTTTCTGTGTCTTAATCTTTCCCACTGATTATGGTGTTTGCTGTATCCATCCCTCTTTTCCCTCTTATTCCTATTTCATTCTGTCCTTCCATTTTGCCACCTTAGATCTAGCAAGAAGCATAACTCAGTGATACAATAACGGCACAATTGTCTCATGGATATTTTAATGCAGTTTTCGTTGACCATTTCTAAAATGCACTTCAAAGTTGTATCAGTTTTCTATCATGACCACCCTTACTCTGGTCACTGCCCATCAGCTTGCAAACACAAAACAACAAGGCCAGGCAGTTCCTCCTCCAGCCCAGTAAAAGTAAGGGATACTAGTTCAGTTTACCAGTTGTTTAGCTTGTTCATTGTCTCATGAGGATTATATTAATTTCCTATGGCTGTTCTAACAAAGTACCATAAAACTGACAGTTTAAAACTTTGATTCTCTTATAGTCCTGGAGGCCAGAAGTCGGAAATAATTTTCACAAGGCCAAAGTCAAGGTGTCAGGAGGGCCATACTTTCTCTGGATGCTCTAGGGGAGAATAGCTTCCTTGCATTTTCCAGCTTCTGGTAGTTTTAAGCATTTCTTGGCTTGTGGCTGCATCATTTCAATCGAGATCAGTATCGTCAAATCTTTCTCTGCTCATCTTCACGTTTAAATAAAAAGACATACATTTACATGTTTGTATAAACTTATACTTAAGTTTGTATAAAATTTAACTCATAAATTCAACTCATGTATAAAGTTTAAAATAATGATGGGAAGTGTCTCATTCCCTCATTTTTTTGTTGTTCAGAATGTAACCTCTGTTATGTTTCTTGTAATCTATTCTAGATAAACAAGCTGCATGTGTTCTTGGATATACATTTCTCTGTGTGTATGTAAAGATAGATTATATATTTAAGCAGTTTTTTTATAATTTACATATAATAAAATTCACTCATTCTAAGTACACAATAAAATTATTTTAGTAAATGGAGTTATACATCCACTACCACAATTCAGTCTTAATATTTCCATCAACTCAAAATATTTACTTGATCTAGTTTGTAGTTTACCCTCACTCCCAATCATAGCAATGGGAAACCATTGATCTGCTTTCTGCTTCTATAAATTTGTATTTTCTAGACTTGCTATATCAATGAAATCATAGTCTTTTGTATCTGGCTTCTTTCACATAACATGATTTTTTCAGATTTATCTGAGCAATAATATGTATCAGTAGTTTATTCATTTTAAATTCTGATTGGTATGTAAATATGGGGAAATACCACATTTTTAAAATTTATTCACTAGATAATTTAAATTATTTTCCCTTCTTAGCCATTATGAATAATGCTGCAGTGTTAGTGCATATGACTTTTTATAGTCATTTATTTTCATTTTTCTTTGTAAACGTTTAAACTACTGACTACTTAAAAGGAATATTTAAAAAATAAGATTAAACCATTCCCTTTAATAAATATTTTTTTTAGGGACTAACATATACCAGGCATTGTTTTAAGAGTTGGGATATAGCAATGAGGAAAACAGACAAAATCTGCCCTCATGGAACTTCCTTGAATAAAAATGTAGGCGTGAGTTCACATTATATTTTACTAGTAAGTTGTTTTGGAGAAGGACAAAATTAGGAATAGAGAGAGAGAGTGCATATTTCAGAAAATTGTGGTGGCGGCTGCAAATTTAAAAATTTTTTTTAAAACTATAAAAATTATTGTCCAGCATTTTAGGGAGTGGAGATTGGAGAAGGGATTGCATTTAATTTCTCACATAAAATATGAATGTAACAAATGTTATTAATAAACTTCATCTGTGAAATAATTCCTATTAGCCTAATGTACTTAATGTATTACATTAATCCATAATAATCCATAAACGTAAAGAAAGGATGTAAACTATAAAAGAAAGCTCACATTTGGTGTATTACAAATTTCACTTGAATCTTTCTAAAAGCAAATTCAGTCATTTCCTCACAGTACTTTCGGCAATATTCGTGTTAAGACATTACTATTGAGAATAGAGCAGCACAAACGCCATCTTCAAAATACTTTGTTTTATTTATATTTAAAATTTTTTCAACCTGCCCAGTGACTTTCTTCATTTTCAGTCTTAGCCAATTTGTGGAGGAAGAAATGAGAATTTCCTGTATTTGAAAAGAGAAAACGATGACTTTTTTTCAAACACTTTTATTTGCAAAACAAAACCAAAATTTAACTACTGTATTTAAAATGACTTCTGGCAGTGTTTATCCATTTTCTTATTTAAAAATAAAACATTGTATAAATGTAAGTTTAGACTTTATTTTTGCTGAATATCTGTAAAATACAGAATTTTATGGAGCGAAAGCAGGGTGTAAATACAACTACTCAGTGACACAGCTATTACTAGTTAAGCATTTTCACCTCATTGTTTTTGTCTTTTCTTTTCTTTTTTAATGGCTGCATCCATGGTTTATGGAAGTTCCCTGGCCAGGTATTGAATCCCAGCCACCGCTGTGACCCACTCCACAGCTGCAGCAATGCTGGAGCTTTTAACCCACTGCCCCAGGCCTGGAACCAAACTTGTTCCTCCACAAAGACCCTAGCTGCTCCTGTGGGATTTGTAACCCACTGTGCCACAGCAATTACTCCAACTTTCGCCTCATTCTTAACCTATATTTTACAAGTTTCATACTTGAGTAAATGCTCAATTTGGTAGTCCACCATTCAATTCAAAGTTGCAATACAAGATTTGCTGGAAGCCATAATAATTCATGCTAAACCCTTTTAAATTAAATCCTAATGTGTCCTGTGATTGTATGAGAATCTTTTTTTTATTACTTGTCTACTTGAAATTAATTAGATCCCCTTTATAAATAATTTTGCTAGGAGCATGTTTGTGCTAAAATATGTTTGGAGTAATGTATTATATTGTAAAATAGCTTATCATAGGTACAGTCACATGAACAAAGAGTAGCAATGTATCAAGGATTTGACATGTAAATCAACTACATGTCAATAAAAATATAAATAAAATAAAATTTATGGCCTCTTCTGTGGCTTTGGACCTATCTATTCACTTGCTCTCAGGGAAATGGGCAGAAAACAAAATCTTCTTGGACTTAAGGTGTAACATTCATTTGTAAATATATTCTATGAGTTGGTTCTAAATCATGATGATGGGCAGATTTGGCCTGGACCAAAGTGAAAGCCAAATACCTAGTAAGAATGTCTGTTCAGTGGGAGGAAAGGGAGATCACTGAATAGAATTGATGAAGAAAGCATCATCACAAAGTAGCTTCAAAATCAACATAGCTGAGAAATAAAGGGAAAGAAGCGGAAAGCCTTCATTTATCTTCATCACAGCAGCTAAGCTGACAGAGGATAATTGAGTTACTCTTAGTTATTTTCTCCAGATTACAAACACCATTTTTATTTCTTTCTCTGTGTGTATTTGTAAGGAAAGCTGTGTCTGAAATTGTAGTGAGATGTTTGAATGAAAGCTTGTCTACAGATATTTTATGGCTACATGGATAATTGGGGGGACAATTAAGTGTAGTAATAGTATTTCTGCTTTTATTTTCTGTGTTGCTAAGGTGCCACTAGAACATTTTGGATCATATTTTATTTTAAACATGCTGATTTATTTTCTGATTATGAACATCTTACTGAAAAAGTCAGGGACAGAATGACCTCATAAAACATTCATACGATATTTTTTCAGTGAATAATGATATAAATTGCTCCACAATTGACACAAATATATTTTCACAGTAGTCTAACAAATCTTACAGCTTCTGTTATTTGGCTTTTGAATTACCACAACCATTAAATGGAAAAATTGAATTGCTCCCCAAAGATCTCTAACTGAATACATTTTCTATGAGACTAAATGGAGAAACAAAGGTGAACCAGGAACAACTTTGGAATGAGAGTTGTAGGGAACTAAAAATCCTGGGTCAGACTACTCTGTATCCAAGTTTCTGAATTCTACTTTATTATTCAGCTAGAGTAGATCTGATATTTATTGATCTGACATAAATGCCTGAGTCATGAGTCTGTGAGCAAATGAGAGTCACTTGTTAACTGTTGATAAGTGTGCATTTAGGGAAGTTACAGTTGACATTTTGCTTAGTTGGCTTATTATATGTGTATTCCTCTGTTAACCACTAAATACAAAAGCCTTTGGATTGGTTTTCAGGTAAGAGGCACTAGTTTAAAAACAAGTAGTGAATTGGAAGGAACGAAGAATTTCAAGTCCAGCTGGAAAACACTTAGCATCTGTGACTTTGAGTAGTTGTTTAAATGCTCTGAAACTCAATGTCCTAGCCACTTCATAGAACCTTTTGAAGGTTAAAGAGGCAAAGAATGTATCATTCCTGAGGTGCCATCAATTTCATACCTCCTATCTTTCTGTCCTGGTCTTCACTTTATGTCATACAGAGTGTACTTCAGCCCTTTAGAAAATTTTGCTTGCCGATATTTTTATTTTTCATGGCTTCTTGAAAACTACCTATAATTCCTTAAGCTCTAATTAGGCAAATTTTTATTCTTTTCATAGGATATGTAAAATTTCATTATTATATTCACTTGTGTGTTTTTAAATGTGCTTGCTTTTATGGAAATAAGAGGCATTTGCCTTGAAAGGTGATTCTTGATAGAGGGTATCTGCCTGAAACAAGAGAATCAAGACATTTTGTTGTTGTTGTTAGTTTCTACTTAGCATCTCAAATAAACAACTAAATTTAAAGCCCACATTGTCATCTGAAGAATGTTGGTAGGTAGAATATCATATTGTGCTCCCTTTCTTCCTTCCCATGAGAAGTATCTTAAAGACAGTTCTGAAGAGATAGAATGCCTTATTCAGTTGAAAACAAATGTGTATTAAGCATCTATTATGTGTCAGGAGTCACTGTGCTGGACTTGTGGAACAGAAACAGAGACTCTTTACCTTCCAAAGCGGATTTCCTTATTACACAGACCTGCCGCATAGCAGTTACAAGGCATTGTAATGAAATAGCAGCAATTTGACAGGTATGTGTTGAAGTCTGCAAGAGTTCACCCAAAGGGTAACATTTAAGTTCATAATGAAGTTAGAGTTTGCCTTTCAAAGGCTGGGTTAGGTAGGTGAGATAATTGTATTTTAGTCAGAGGACAGAAATGACACCTGTAAAAGTAAGGAGCTAGGAAGGAGCCTGACATTTCTTAGGATGTTGAGGATGAATTCTAAAGAATTAAATCCGAAGTCAGTCCATTTTCTGGGCTATTGCAATAGTCTCCAGGCAGACTATAACAAAGGATAGAGGAGTATATCAAGAGAGGGGTCCAGGTGTGGGTGGCGCTTGTCTATATTCATTAAGATCATATACTTGTGAGCACTTTGCTTCAGTAATGCCCTTAACCATTGTAATTTTCTGTTTTCTCACTTGTAAAGTGGAGATTATGCTACTTATCCTACGGAGTTGTGGGAGCAAAAATGAACAAGATAGTGTACATAAAATACATAATAACATTGTAACTAGAAAGCAATGTATTTTCAATCATTAATATTTAAATGATAATCTAGAATGTCTTATACTGTGCTTGAACAGAGAGGGGAATGAGGAAGAAGAGATTGACAAGACACCAACCACTTACTTGTAGGAAAGCGGCATTTGAGGAGGATGGCTTCAATTTGGGGCATGTTTAGCTAGAATTGCCTGTGGGACAACCTGGTGGAGATATACCACAGACATGTGGATTTGTAGATGTGTCGAATGTGTAAAACTGATAGGATTGTACTTTCTTGAGGAACATTTATTCCTTTATTACTAATCCCCCATAGAGGGAAAGGGGCTTCCTTTTTTATGAAGGATGGATATTATAAGGAACATCCAGCATGCATTCTCTGTCCTTTGTTTACTCCTTCCTCCAAGTAGATGGAATAGAGGAATGTGAACACAGTAAGTATAGCCCAGGTGCTCCGTTCTCTTCTCACTCTTTTTTTTTTTTTTGTCTTTTTGCCTTTATGTAGAGCCACACCCGCGGCACACGGAGGTTCCCAGGCTAGGGGCCTAACAGAAGCTGTAGCTGCCGGCCTTCGCCACAGCCACAGCAACGCGGGATCTGAGCCGCGTCTGCGACCTACACCACAGCTCATGGCAACACCGGATCCTTAACCCACTGAGCAAGGCTAGGGATCGAACCCGCAACCTCATGGTTCTTAGTCGGATTCGTTAACCACTGAGCCACGAAGGGAACTCCTTTTCTTACTCTTTTTTATTCTCTCTCTTGCTCTCTCTATGTCTTTCTGCCCTGCTGCTATCTCTCCTTCTGACTTTGGTCGAAGTGTACTACTCATCACTGCTGCTGCTTCTCCTCCTCCTCCTCTACTTCTTCTTTTTCCTCTTCTTCTTCTCCTTCTCCTTCTCCTCCTCCTCCTTCTCCTCCTTCTTCCTCTTCTTCCTCTTCCTTTTCTTCTCCTTCTCCTTCTTCGTTTTCAATAGGCCATTCTCTAGGGCACATCTTCTAAACAGTTGGGATGCCTGGAAATGGATGAGTTATTTCTATTCAAGGTTAGGAAAAGTAGAGACGCCAATTCGAACTCAGGGCCAGGGTTCTTCAGTATTCCAAATTTACCAGCAGCACCACTGAAAACGTGTTCCTTAACTAACTCTTGGAGAGCTTTCATTTTTTCGCTTCCACAATTCAAGGAGGAAATTTGTGATTTAACATTTAAAATCCTTGAAGAGGTATGGATGTGGAAGTCATCAGTATATGCATGAGAACTGAAGAAGTTATTTAAACTAAAGGGATTTTCTACCCCATTTGCCCAGTTCAAAGATGTAGGAGTCCCTATGTCCACAAGGGCAGCATTGAGTTTATCATAATATCAGGCATTGAGTTGTCACTCACTGTTTCATTGGATGAATATGACAAAAACAGATGATCATAGCAATTATATAAAATATAAAAGATAATGTTAATAATACATAGGATAGACTTTGAGAAAGAACAGCAAGAAAATAGCATTGATAGTGCCAAAAATGTGTCAATTTTAGATAATGGGTTATGAAATTCTGTTAAATTACTCTGAAGTTATATGTAAGTAGAATTCCTCAACACACTGGCTACAGCCAGATTGCTGGAGACACTGAACCAGGACAGCCAGGTATACCCAGACACAAGTTGATGTGAAAGAGTCTTCTCAAAAGACACATCTCATCTACTTTAGAGAATAAGTAAATTTTCAAGTGCATTATTGAGAGAGAAAAACTAGGAAGAATACTAGAAAACAAAACTGCCAGTTCAATAGCGATGTCTCTGAGAACTAGAAGGAAGAAAGTGCTCTCATACGTGGATTTTTTTCCTTCCATATGGGATCATCAAAACTTCCCATTTATTATTACTCAGGCTAAATGGCTACATCTTTTGTGTGTGTGTGTGTCTCCTGGTGTATTCAGAAGAGTCATATATTTTAAGTTTCCACAGATAACCTGCTTTCTCCTCATGTATATGGAAGGCATAAAACCTGAATATTAGGAGTTCCTACTATGGTGCATTGGGTTAAGAACCTGACTGTAGTGGCTCAAGTTGCTGCAGAGGCACAGGTTCAATCCCCAGCCCGACATAGTTGGTTAAAGGATCCAGCCTTGCCATAGTTGCAGCATAGGTTGCAGCTTGGATTCGATCCCTGGACCAGGAACTTCCATATACCGTGGGTGCAGTCATAAAACAACAACAATGTAATCCCCTATTAGAAATATAATAGTCATTCAAAATAAACTAGTATTAAAAAGAATATTATCATTTTACAACCCATTCAGCCCACTAAAACTAAATTACTTTATCATTCAAATTGACTTAAACTAATCCTTTAAATGAGAAGGTGTTTCCCACATTGTAATTGTGGAAACTGAGATCCAGTAGTTAAGTAACTTGCTGGAGGTTTTACATGTTATAAAAAGCAGAGCAACTGCTTCATCTGACTTCAGAGTCATGCTCTTAAACTTTCTGACTTTATATCTCTTGGAAATTCTTCCTCAGTTAACAATACTAATGATGTGACAAAGTTAAAAACAGTGGATAATTTAACCACAAAAAAATAGGAAGGTGTGGATTAAGGCAGACAAGTAACTGGCAAAAAAGAGCTTTGTCTGAAGCTTTAATAGCCTCAGAGTTTCAGAGCTTTCCCTCCCCCAAACTCTCAAGCACATGTTCACACTTAAATCTTGGTTGATGCAGGCTGAACAGATTAAGAAACTTCAAGAAGGTCTATGGGAGGCAGCAAGGAAGAAACAAGAAAAATAAGTACAACAAATGGATTTATATCAACTGAAGAAGGGGCAGGATCACATGGGTTTGTTCCCCTTGTGTATAAAACCCTGCATTTAGGATTATTACTGTCAGAGAATAAGATCATAGCTCACTAAGAGTTTTTACTCACTGAGATAGACTGACTACATTAGAATTTTGGAAGTTGCCATGCCAGAGCTGGGCGAAGCATGTTTGAAAGGATGTCCTTATTAAAGATATGAGTGACTGCTATGAATAGTGAATGTTCAGCCACTTCATGTTGATAGCTGGATGCCACAAACCACAAACCAAATAAAATAATGGAGGCTACTGTGTTCCCTAAGGATCTGAAGCTTAAAAAGAACCTCCTGGCAAAAGGGATGTTATTTGTTCTCCAGGGATTTATTAAGCATGATGGAAGCAGTCAGCCAGCAATTTCTCACCCTCTTCACTTGAGGAGGAGGTAATGAATTTTAATTAGTGAAGAAGATAGCTTTCCACTAAGGAGAAGAAAGCAAAGAAAACAGGAGCTTCGGCATTCATGGAGGACATGTTAAAGCACAGAATACTCCTTATTAACACTGAATTAATGGGCAAATCTTTGCCCTCTGTTCTTCTGCAACACAGCGACAAAAATAAAAACTGAAAAAAAAATACAGATTGTGAGAAAAAGGAAAGACAGTGCTGCTAAGGTTGGTAAACAGGTTATTCTAGATCACAGAGTTTTTTTGTTTTTTGTTTTGTCTTTTTGCCTTTTCTAGGGCCACACTTGCGGCATATGGAGGTTCCCAGGCCAGGGGTTTAATTGGAGATGTGGCCACCGGCCTATGACGCAACAGCCACGGCAACGTGGGATCCAAGCCACGTCTGCAACCTACACCACAGCTCACGGCAACACCGGATCCTTAACCCGCTGAACAAGGCCAGGGATCGAACCCGCAACCTCATGGTTCCTAGTTGGATTTGTTAACCACTGAGCCACTACAGGAGCTCCTAGATCGCTGGGTTTTTGAGACACTGATCATCACTCTTAATAGTAGTTGATGGCAGCACACTTTCAACAAAATTTGTTTTGCCTACTAAACATTCCAATAGTCCTCTCTGTACTAGAGAATGAATAGAATGAGACTATAGGAGACAGGAATTTCTTCCCCCCACCCCACCTTCCAAGCATTTTAATTAGGCCCAAATGCCTTTACATTGACCATCTGGGAAGATTTGGAAAGAGTCAAAAATAGAAAGTTAAGGTCTGGCTTGATTCATTGTTAGCTAGGACTTTTTGTTTACTGCTGATTTAGAGACTGTGTGCATGTGTACAGGCACATGAGTATGTGAGTTCATGGGGGCAGGAGTTTTCATTACGGTATTGTTAAGTCAGAATTAGTTTTAATTTGGTTTTTGAAGGGTCTCGCAAGGATAATCAGACATGCTATTTCATCGTTGTTCAGATGTGTTGATGATGGTTCTTGTGATATTTCTTGAGAGCCCTAGACCCTCCAAGCAAATGCTACCTTTGCTAATGGGGCTTCATCCAGTGAGTAGAAAGTGCCCCTAAAGTCTTTGAAGTCTGCTGGCCCAAAGTTACAACCAAGTATAGGCAGCTTTGCATTAGCACAGTAATATAAATAAGCATACAAATGCAGTGTTTAAAATATGAGTATAATTAGTTTATAGAGATACAATTTGAACACATCAGAGGGCTTTTTGTGCACTTTTGGCCTCCACTGTGAAAATCTGGCCACTAGAATGAAAGCCCTGAAAACTCTCAGACTCATAAATGATGGACGTTTATTTACTTTCTTTTCAGGGCAGCCTGACAAAATAGGACATGCCCTCTGGCATGCTATGTAATGGCAATGTAATTATTGCTATTAATTTGCTATAATTCCCTGACTAAAGAAAAAACTCTCTTCTCACCAGAAAAGTTAAACTCAGAGGGCCTCTGGAATCTGTAGTATACAAATGACTTCTATTTCTACTCTTTTCTACTCACAAACTTCAATGTGCACTGTCTGGAGTCGGTAAAGAAAAGAATTGTAAGTTTTTCTTATACAGTTTAGGGACTTTCTCTTCCATACACTCTACTATATTTTGTTATCAGTGAGGTTGGAGGTGGTACTAAACTTGTTTTGGTTTCATGTCTGTCTGTCAGGTAATTAGTCACAGCTTCCCATCTTTAAGGCCCTGTTTGGTTAAGGAATAGAACCGGCTCTTAAAAATCAGGAATTTTTTTTTTAACTGTATACAACAGTGGATTAATATTTTTCAAGTTACAGCTCAAGGTCCAATAATGAGTTAAGAAGGCCTTCCTAATGGGTGTGGAATTTATCCAGGAAAAAATTTTCTAAATTATTATATATAAATTATATACAATTCTATTTAAGCCTGTTGGGATTAAGACCAGGGCTGCCTTCTTTGGATATTGTAAGTTTGTGTGCTTCAACTACTATTAGCTCATGAGTAGAGTTTGATGGGATAATGATGTAGTGTCCTATTAAAATACATGGTTAAAAATCTCCTACTACATACTTATGTATGTAATGGAATTATTCAGATTTTCTGTGAATTAATCATCATTCCCTTGATTTCTGTAAGCTTCCAGTCACTTGTGATTTCCATAAGGTTCTAGTGTTGCTTTAAAATGGTAGTGTGTGAGTAATTTATCATTGTTTCTACTGGCTTTTTGAGAAAGACAATCCTTGGTTGGGCAGAGTTGTCCCCTGCATTGCAAAGCTTTTGGCTTCCCTGCCCTCCTTGCCATCAAATGCCAACAATGCTTCCCAGACAGGGTGAAGTTCTCAAATCATCCCCACTGTTCCCAACTGTTGTCTAAATGGGTATCATTATCCTGGTTGAAAAATTACTTTCTGGTTGTATCAATAGTTTGTGGTGCATTATTTACTTAACTCCATAAGGTGCACAGGTGAACTTGGGCCCCTCATTTCTTAATAAAATATATTTATTATTAAATAATATATTGTAAAAATATGAATCAGTGATATTTTATAGAAAAAATAAGATGTTAGGATTTCCCATTGTGGCTCAGTGGGTTAAAAACCCGACATAGTTGTCTATGAGGATGAAGTTTCAATCTCTGGCCTTGCTCAGTGGGTTAAGGATCCAGCTTTGCCACAAGTTGGAATATGGGTCCAAGATACAGCTCTGATTCGACTCCTAACCCGGGAACTTCTATATGCCACAGGTGCGGCCATAAAAATTAAAAAAAAAATAGTCTTCCAATTGTGCTTATACTGAAAACAGCACTGATGTTGTGCACCCATGACTGTGCACTCTTAAGATAACGTGACATATTATTAGACAATGCTGTACATTGAATTATATCCCCCCAAAAGTTATTTTGAGATACTGTCTCCTGATACCCTAACCTTGGACATAGGGTCTTTGTGGATATAGTCAAGCTAAAATGAGGGTGGGCCCTAATCCAATGTGACTGATGACTTAGAGGAACAGGAGAAGACAAAGAGACACAAGGAGATAATGCTATGTAATGACAGAGCAGAGATTGAATTACAAGGATTTCAGACTATTACCAGAAGCTAGGGAAAGGCAGGGAAGGATCATTCTCTGAAGCAGTAGAGGAAGCATAGCACTGTCAACTCCTTGATTCCAGAGTTGTGGCTTCCAAACCTATAGGGAAAAAACATGTGTTCTTTTTAATCCATCCAGTTTATGTGATACTTTGTTCATTTCTTTTTAAACCATCTAGTTTATATGATAATATGTCACAGCAGCCCTAGGAAACTAATGCAGAAGGTTATCCAACTTCTCTTTATAACTAATTCTGTATCTATTAAATTGAAAAAGTGGGATAGTTCTGAGCAATAATAACTTAATCTTTGCAAAGCAATTGGAATTAAAATATATGACTGCCACATAATTAGAGCAGTATGTGTTAGCTCAATATACTTTAGGTAGATGGATTGTCATTAAACCATAATTTTTCTTTCTGAATAAGTTTTTAATCCAGCAGTTGGCAAACTATGGCTCATGGACCAAATCCAGACTACCAACTGCTTGTATAAATACAGCAGGTTCTTTTTTTAATGGAGTCATATTTGTTTAAATACTGTGTATGGCTGTTTTGTGCTATAAAAGGATATTTGCGTAATTGCCACAAAGGCTATATGACTCACAAAACCTAAAATAGGTTTTCTTTGTGCCCTTAAGAGAAAGTTTGCCAGCTCTTATTGTAGACTGTAAAATCTCTCTATACACTCTTATTCTCATTTGATTTTTTTTGTAATTTGGTGATTTATATAGGTTGCTATTCATGTTCCCTGCAACTTACTTCTTTTGTTCCTTTGTAATTGGTGCTCTATTCCAATTGGAGGTGGGAATAAATAGGGCAGATGGACTGTTGGGTCATCTCCCAAATAACTTCATGACAATTAAGAGTTTAAGCCTGGAATTACCATTGTGGTTTGGTGGTTAAGGACCTGACTTGTCTCTGTAAGGATGTGGGTTTGATCCATGGGCTCACTCAGTGGGCTAAGGGCCCGGCATTTCTGCAAGGTCACAGATGTAGTTTGGATCCTGTGTTGCTATGGCTATGATGTAAGCCTGCAGCTGCAGCTCAGATTTAACCTCTAGCCCGGGAACTTCCATATGCCACAGGCACGGCCATACAAAGAAAAAATAAAAAAAGAGTTTAAGGCCATTGATTGAGATCTTTTTTAGAACTAATAAAATAAAATGAGGACTAAAATAATACATTTTTTTGTCTCTACATTTGCTAATAGGACTCCGTGTAATAATGACTCATAAGGGTTTAGTGAACGTCTAACTAGAGAATCATTTTTCTCTAAAGAAATTTTTCAAGCTATTGATTCCCATATCTATACCACTGAGTGAGTTAAAGCAGTACAGTAAAAGTAATGACCCCAAACTCGAGGGTAAATGTGAGTGAAAATTACCAGCTCTTAAAGCAAAAGCATGGATGGTTTAATCATTAGGTGAGGAGGCTCATCCGGGCCATCATTTCAGTGTTCAATATGCATGGTCTGAATGAGGAAGCAAGATACTTATCCTCAAAGAGTTAAGTGTCTATCCCTTTGTGATCTTCAAGTTGTTCCTAATCTTCATGTTTCTGATCTGACTGCATTTTAGGCTCTCACCACAGACTAGTCTTTCTAACCCTGAAGAAAGTAAATTTCAGGTTGAGGAATGCCTATTTCTAGACATTCATAGAATGTCTTAAAGGCAGGACAATTATAAGTAGTTGTTTTCTACTACATATACAACATTGGGTGAGGCTAATTATTTTTGTAATGAACAGTTTGGCTCCTTGAAAGAATCTGTTCATGGTGTAAAAAAACATTTCACTAGTTATTATGTTTAAAAGTTCAACTGGGTATAGGTCATCTCAGGACAGGGTGACCATGAATTCTGAATTACTTGGAGATAATTTGGCGCTTCTACTTATCATATATGATCTGCAGGATTCTGAGGCCCAATAAAACTTCAATGCCTTCTGAAGAATTATTCAAATTCTTTGTAAGGCATGACAGTCAGACTTGGCTGGTCATAAGCCTTATTTGTAGACAGATTTGCAGCGGTCAGTTGAGACAATTTTAACGCATTGCCCAAAGAGTTTTATCCAAATTGGGTTCACCTCAAGATCATTTACACAGCAAACACTTATTAAAGACTTATTAATCGGTATACATTGTGCTAATTTATCTTCTAGGGAAGAGAAAGAGACAACAAACAAACTAAATAATTTAAAGAGCTATTTAAGGTGTTAGGTGCTATGGAAATAAAAGTGGGAAGGATGATCTGATTGTTAAGGTGGAGTGGAGAACTGGCATTTTAAATAGGATAATCAGAGAAGGCTTTCACTGTGAAAGTTAACATTACAGACTTGAAAAACAGTTAATAGAATGTCGTTTGAGGGCATCTGTGCCCACACCTCCCAAAGCCTAATGTTGGTTCTGTCTCTAGCTCAAACGAATCATTGACAAAATCATTCTATATGAGTTTTTAGTGGGAAAACTCATATGAAATTCTCCATCAAAATGAGCTTCTGTAAGGATTTGTCACCAAAGACATTAGCAGGCAGAGCATAATGACCATTTTTTGTGATAGAACTGAGGAGGAAAGTTTTTGGTACCAAAGGTAGACTTTAGCCCCGTCCCCAGGTCTGTAGTTACAACCTTACGCCATTACACATTTAAGCCACCACAAGTAAACATACATTCTAAATGAAAACTGTGATTTGATTATTATGCTAATGTAACTTCAAGACAAGTTCCTGAATTTGAACAGAACAGTGGAATGGCAGATGGAGAGTAAATTGTCACTTTTATGACTGATCAAGTCAAATTTTGAACATGAAATAAAGTGAGATATCTATATGGGCTAACCCTTAGAAATGTACAGGTCTCAAAGGCAACTGTGGATGTGAGCAGGCATTCCCTACATGAAGAAGTCTCATAAAATGTGTACTTTAAGCAATGATATCCTACTGTACAGCACAGGGAACTATATTAAATCTCTTGGGATAGATCATGATGGAAAACAATATGAGAAAAAGATTATATGTGTATAATATATTTGTGTGATTGGGTGACTTTGCTGAATAGAAGAAAGTGGCACAGCACTGTGAATCAACTATATATATATATATTTTTTTTTTTTCAATGTATACCTCATAAGAAAGTATCCAGATGATCTTTCCAGTGTCCTGATCATGTCCAGATGATCTTTCCCCCAAATTAACTAACTTCATCTCCCTAGGATGAGACGACATAGAATGATGGAAAAGAACAATTATGTCTTAATAGTTGTGCTCACTGGATATGGAAGGGGGTATTTTAGGATCAAGGGATAAGCAATTCCCCCAACATACTCCCATGTAGAAAATATGGCAATGCCACTTTATAAAAGGCAGTCACACATCCACACTTTATCACTTTCAGTCATGCCACGGGCATACAATCTGAGTTAATAAGATGTCAACTATACAGGTGAAAACTTGCAATTCAATTTAATGTGTATATTTGTCTCATAAGTGCCAAATTTTGGGGAGAAGTGAAAAAAAATTTTTTGGTTTTGAGTTGGATCTTGGGTATTTGGTGAACATAGTAGCATCTAGAGTTGGAAATGTTCAAAAGTGATAAAGAATGTGAAGTGCACTTTGCAGCTCAGAGAAATATATCTCATTTTTAAAGAAGAAAGTTACATAAGCAGAGAGTAGAGAAAATGAAGACTGATAAAAGTCTCCAAGGACATTTCATTTAAGAATAGGCCAATTAATGTATATGGAGGAATGCTTTTGGAAATAAAATAATTCAGCATTGAACTGTGGAATAAAACAAGAAGTGGGATAATGTTGCTATACAAGAACATTTGAAAATGTGCTACACTGACACAGAAACTTAAATGAATGTCATTATCATTTTATTCATCTTATTTTTTGATTAACCTTTCTTAAATTAACAGACAATGCACAGATTCAGTAAGGCTTATTGAAAGATGGTATGTACTTGCATGTATTAGGGAAAGCTAAGTTGAAATGCTAAATGCTAACAACCTTGAAAAACAGAATAGAGAATATTTAAATGAATAAGCAATGGTTAAGGATAATGAAGTATACATTCTCTTAAGTTTCACTAGTAAAGTATTTAGCATATAGTAAATCCCTGTGAATCTAGTGATATAATAGGACAAATTGGATGTGGTATGTTTTTGGTAAAAAAAAAAAAGGAACAATGGGAAATATTAAGCAGTTAAATATGTACAAAATAAAGAAGGCTATAAATGCCAAAAACAAGTAGGAATTGAATAGTCACTTGTTAAACTAAAATTAAAATAGCACGAGGAAGAGGTTAAAAAGCATCACGGTGAACTTGAAAAAACAATCAGACTTTTTTGGAGATACATTAGACAATGATGTTTGATGATTCAGCTTCATAAATTAGTAAGAGTAGCTAACAAGAAACAGATAAGAACAAGCTGCCAGAAAAGAGTAGCAAATAATGAAGGCATTTAGTGCAGTATATTACATGATTTTAAAGACTAGACCTGAGTTTGCTAAGAGAGTTTACTCACATAAGCACAATCATTTCTTTTTTTCAGAAATTAACATCTGGGATTTTCACAGAAAATTGAAAATGTCAATCTTGGTTCTTTAAGCCAATTTCTTCAACTCTTCTCCCTTCCTCCTCCTCTGCCTCCTCCTTCTTCTTCTACTCCCCCTCCCTTTTCCTTTTTTTTCAATTTTTTTCTGAAAGTTGCTCTGTGCAGTCTTTGTGAGAATTCTAACTAGAGAAGAAAACGGTCTTTAAGTTGTCCTGGATAATTTAAGTGCTTTCAGAAGAGGAAAAACATGAAAAGACGACCATAAAACCATGTGTAAACTTAAAATTTCCTTCTCTTGAAATTTTTAGCTTAAAATTCAATTATGCATTCAAGGGAGGGGTTAAAAAACAGCCTAACTCTCATGCCCTACTTTATTCTACTCACAGAAGCAAAAACCATATGCTTCTGAGAAGGGAATAGTTGTTTATTATCTTTTTCGTTGTTTGTAGGAGTTCTTTATATATTCTGGAGGGATAGATAGATAGATAGATAGATAGATAGATAGATAGATAGATAGATAGGTAGATAGATGATAGATAGGAATTCTGGATGTTTTAAATCTTTTGTGGGATATCTGTATTGTAAATATCCCCTCCAAATCCACGTTAGGTTGCATTTTCTTTATTTTAAATGTGTTTTGATGAACATAAATTAATTTTGATGAACATAAATTAATTTTGATGAAGTCAATCTTTTTTGTTTCATTGAAGACTGGTGCTTTTTGCATCTTACTCAAGAATATTTTGGAGTTCCCATTGTGGCTCATCAGAAGTGAACCCCACAAGTATTCATGAGGATGTGGGTTTGATCCCTGGCCCTGCTCAGTGGGTTAAGGATCTGGCATTGCTGTGAGCTGTGATGTATACTGCACATGGTCTCAGATCTGGAGTTGCTGAGGCTGTGGTGTAGGTCGACAGCTGTAGCTCTGGTTTGACCCCCCAGACTGGCAAGTTCCAGTGGCCCTAAAAGAAAGAAAGGAAGGAAGGAAGGAAGGAAGGAAGGAAGGAAGGAAGGAAG
>PVHT021183518.1:19855596-19895308 GCA_004024745.2 Catagonus wagneri | reverse complement strand
GGAGAGAGAGAGAGAGAGAGAGAGAGAAAGAAAGAAAGAAAGAAAGAAAGAAAGAAAGAAAGAAAGAAAGAAAGAAAAAGAAAGAAGAAAGGAAGAAAAGAGTGTTTTGGGCTAAGGATGTGAGGGTAGTCTCCTATATTGCATAAAATTTACTTTCTTTTTTAAATTTTTAAAAATTGAAGTATTGATTTACAATGTGTTATTTTCAGCAAATTGATATATATATATATATATCTTTTTTAGATTCTTTTCCATTATAGATTGTTATATTGAATATAGTTCCCTTTGCTATTCATTAGGTCCTTGTTGTTTATCTATTTTATAGGTAGTAGTGTGTATCTGTTAATCTCAAACTCCTAATTTATCCCCCACAGCCTTTACCTTTGGGAAACCATGCATGAGTTTGTTTTCCATGTTTCGGAGTCTATTTCTGTTTTGTAAATAAGTATATTTGCATCATGTTTTTAGATGCCACATATAAATTGTATCATGATATTCGTCTTTGTCTGACTTAGTATGTTAAAATATATGTCCATCCATGTTGCTACAAATAGCATTATTTCATTACTTTCTATGACTAATATTCCAGTGTTGTGTGTAGATATGCATATACACACACCACATCTTATTTATCCATACATCTATTGATGGACACTTAGTTTGCTTCCATGTCTTGGCTATTGTAAATAGTGCTGGAAAGAACATTGGGGCACCTGCATCTTTTGGAATTAGAGTAGTACTGGATATATGGCCAGGAATGGGATTGCTAGATCATATGATAACTCTGTTTTTAGTTTTTTAAGGAACTTCTATATTGTGCTCCATAGTGGCTACACCAGTTTACATTCCCACCAACGGTATAGGAGAGTTCCCTTTCCACCACCTCTCTAGCATTTATTTTTGTATACTTTTTGATGATGGCCATTCTGACCGGTGTGAGGTAAAACCTCAGTGTAGTTTTGATTTGCATTTCTCTAATAATTGGTAATTTGAGTATTTTTTCAGGTGCCTCTTGGACAGCTGTATGTCTTCTTTGGAGAACTGTTTTAGGTCTTTTGCCTATTTTTGTAATTGGATTTTTGGAGGTTTTTGATATTGAACTATATGAGCTATTTGTATATTTTGGAAATTAAGCTCTTTTTTAAGTCTTTTTGTTTCATTTATGGTTTCCTTTGCTATACAAAGACTTCTAAGTTTGATTAGATTCCATTTGTTTATTTTTGCTTTTATCTCTGTTGCCTTGGGAAACTGACCTAAGAAAACATTGCTGTAATTTATGTCAGTGAATGTGTTGCCTCTGTTTTCTTCTAGGAGTTTTATGGTGTCATGTCTTATATTTAAGTCTTTAAGCCATTATGAGTTTATTTTTGTGTATGGTGCAATGTATTCTAACTTTATTGATTTATGTGAAATTTTTTACCTTTTAAATTTGTATTTATGTCTAATATGAAATTGATTTTTGTCTATGTTTTATAAGAGAGGTGCAGGTATTTTCCCACATAAATATTATTTATAAAATATTAATAAAGTAATAATAAAATATTAATAGTGAAATTGCCATGATTTTACATTTATAATTAACATTTAAATATTATATATGCTTTATATATAATTTATAATTATAATACTTATATTTATAACTATTATAATGAAACATTTAATGTTATTTATTATAAAAATAGTCTCTACTTGGTTTTAATGAAAATTTTGTTATAAATTCAATGTCCACTTATACATAAGTTTATTTATAGAATTTAGTATCTGTTATTGTGGACTATCTACCCATCTTTGTACTAATATCACACTGTTTTTATTACTGTAGCTTTTAAAGAGACATGACCTCTGTCACTGTAATTCTTCTATCTTTGTTCTTTCCCTTCAATATTACTGCTTTGACTCTACTTGGCCCCTTGCATCTCCATATGAATTTTAGGATCATCTTGTCAATCTAATTGTATGTTGAAATGAATACTTGTAATTTTTAAAATATTCAATCCCTGTACATGTATATTCCTCAATTTATTTAGGTCTTTTAAATTTAGACAATTATGTCCTGCTCTATAGCACAGGGAACTATGTCCAATCACTTGTGATGGAACACGATGAAAGATAATATGAGAAAGAGAATGTCTATAGATGTATGACTAGGTCACTTTGTGTACAGCAAAAATTGACAGAACAATGTAAATCAACTATAATAAAAAACAAATTTCTTTCAATAATGCTTTCTAGCTATCTGAATGGAGATCATCCTCTACTTTCATTAGATTCATTCCTAGGTGGTTAATGCTTTTAGTGATGCTATAAATGGATTTGATTTTTCCTTTAATTTTACAAATTTTTTTTTACTATATAGAAATTATTTTTATTGGCCTTATATAGATAATTTGCTGCATTCACTCATCAGTTCTAGTAGATTATATGAATTGTTTGGATTATTAACTGCTTTTTAACCTATATAATCACACTGTAAATAATGATTTTTTTTCTTTTAAACTTTGTCTTTTCTTATTTATCTTGCTGGCAAGATTACCTTGTATAGCATTTGATAAAATTTATTAATCTATAATAGCAGAGATTTTTATCTTTTTCTCAATCTCAGGGAAACTGTTCAGTCATTTACCATATATATGATGTTTATCATAAATTTTTTTGTTGTTTCTTATAGGTATTCCTTAGCAGATTAAGGAAATCCCCTTAAGGTTAATCCCCAAATAGTTTTAGGAATTTTTATTATTCATATTGCAAATTTTTTTCAACTTCTTTCAGCATTTATGAGGGTCATATGACTTTTCTCCTTTTTCTATTAATTTATTGAATTATATTGTTTTATATTTAATTTTTAAACCCATTTTAACTGAAAGCAATGCAACTTGGTCATTTATTTTCTGTGTATTGTGAAATTAGATTTGCTTATAGTAAGTTTTGCATGTATATTAATGAGCAATATTTTAAAAATTTATTGCTGAAGTCAGCTTTGTCTGAAATCAACACAGTAAAAGGATTTAAATTACAAATTCACTTTCTCTAGTAAATACAGAATTTTCAAGTTTTCTATATCTTTCTGTAGAGTTTTAGTACATTTTATTTCAGCTTAATTTTAAAATACTGCAATGCAGTTGTTTGGAATATCTTTCTGATGGCTTTACAATGTCTATAGGATTTATAGTAATGTCCTCCTTTCCTTTGTTTATATTGGCAATTTGTGTTTTCTCTTTATTTTGTCAATTTGCCTAGGTGTTAAGTCAGAAATTTATAAAATGTACCTCATTTTGAGTATATGCAGACTTGTGTTGGAGTATGTTTGCATTATTTCCACTCTTACTGAATCAGTCAGTATTTTATATAATAGACAGATTGTCCACTTATATTATACTGTGTATTCCCAAAATATATAGCAAAAACAATAAAGCACCTTGCAGTTGTATACTCATTCCTTCCCTGACCTACATCAGAGAAATTCCCTCATGTATGCAGGTTATGACTGTCCCCTCTATATCAGTTTTTACCTTGAGCATTTGGTGATTTGCTTTCAATTTCTTGAGATAGCTGCTGAAATAGAATATAGACTCTGAAGTTTACACAGATTTATAATTATCAATGAAATTCATATTTTCTCATGTTTATCAGTAGAGAATGTCTCATAATGACCAACTTTAATCATGTGACAATGTGGGATAATACATATATATATATATATATTATACATACATATAAATTAGGGATTAAAGTATATTATATTGTTATAGTAGAACTTGGTAGGAAAGTAATAAATTTTAAAACTCTCTATATATTAAGCACCAGACAGTGCATTTAAGTTGAGGTACTAATTTGCTCTCTTTTAGACAACCAAGGAATTGTGTATTATTTTTTATTAGAATTTAGATAGATTTATGGTATGCAGCAGGCACTGTAATGTTACATTGTTAAAATCTAAAACCTTTAGGGCACAGAGTAAGTGCTCAATAAAAGCATATTAGATTAGTATTTGGGGATTGATTAGAGATTTTTGCTAATCAGATATAGATTTAAATTCCTACTTGTACCAAATGCCACCAAACCATTAACTTTGGACATAGGGTATAATGTAAAGAATCCCTTATAGAGACATAATACCTGCTTACTCATGTAGTTTAAAAATCATTGAAGATAATGTGAATAAATAACCATGCTTCTTATCTCATTACAGAATTAGGGATTAAATGAATAATTTTAATGACTTTACCTAGAAAGAATCATGAAAGTGTGTGTGAGTGTGTGACATTTTTAGTTCAGTTTTCAATCAGGAAATGACTCATAACATCTATTGAGTTTCAAAATGGCTCTCACATTAATTTTCACAGCACTCAAAGGTGTGGCAGAAAAGCCAGTAACTGGGAATGATGTAATGTACATAATATTTCAGAAAGTTTGTTTTAAAAGTGATTACAGAAGGAAATTGAGAATAAATACCTATATCAAAGCAGTAATTCACATATTTGTAATCACATATTTTGTAATAGGAAAACTTATCAGAGGAAATGACCAAAAAGGACAAAATAAGGAACATACTTCATTTAAGAATGAAACAATATGATATGGAGACTAATAAGGTCTATGATAACTATCTTGAATAACCCAATACTTCAATTCTGGGCACCTGGAAAAATTTGGTAAGCATGGGAATGGGTGGGAAATATAATTTCTGTGGAACTTAATGAATTAGTTTGAGAACTGTTCCCTTAACAAATATTTGTGGAGCACTTAGTCACTATAAATTGTGCAAATTCACAGAAATTTTAGCTAGAATAGTCTTGTGGTACTTACATTCTAACTGAAAAAAATGTATATAATTATAGACAAATTGTAACAAAATGTGATCACTCTTATAATAGAGATATGTATAAAAGTTTGCTCAAGTTGAATCCAAGTTTAGAGTAGGATATTAAAAATTATGATGAGAAGTTAGGTTTTCATGTACTACAAAAGACATTTTTTGAGCATTATGTCATAACCACATATTAAGACTCACTGAAGAAAAGGCAGATCTGAAGACAAATATTTAGGAGTCATGATTTCAAAAGAATAATTGTAGATATGAATATTCACAAGCTATTTGAACTAATAAAAGGTGAGAAACAGAAATACAGTTTTAATACTGAGGTAACACTCAACTTTGAGGAGAGAGAAAAGAAGTTTGTTTAAATGAACTTACAGAAAACAAGGCTGGTGTAGAATCAAAAATCAAAAAGGGTAAAGAAAGCCTAAAAGCCATGAGGGGAAAAAAATGCTTCAAACAGATAAAACAAGTAAAGTGAGTGGGATGGACTGGGAGTTTGGGGTTAGTAGATGCAAACTCTTACTTTAGAAAGGATGAACAATAAGGTCCTACTGTATAGTACAGGTATATATATATATATATATATATATATACACACACATATATATGTATATATTTATATATGTATACTAAGTCACTTTGCTGTACAGCAGAAATTGGCACAACATTGTAAATCACCAACTTTAATAAAAAATTAAAAAGAACAAGTGGAAATCACCTCAAACATATACTACTAGATTTTATTTTATTTACAGAATTTACCCCCAGACATTTCCCAAGAAGAGATTTTAGTGAAGTGAATATTTACAGATGTTGGGGAACAAAACGAGACACAGTGAGTTACCTAGAGATTAGCAGCTGTGGAGAAGCAGTTCCTTCCCCATCCCCAGCCCTTGGCTAAATGGACAAAGAAATGAAATAAAGTCACCTGTCAAATAAGTGATACCTGGTGAGCACTGTAAACATGGAGAGCTGTTTTCTCTGCTCTATATTTGGGTTCAGTAACTGCTCTCTTACCTTCATTCTTGTGGTGATAACGTCCTGCTTTTGGTATCCTTTAGGTGACATCACTATTTCTTGGTTTCCCCTTACTCTGCCTACACTCTTGCAAACTTATTCCTCAGTACATTCTCCTTAATTCCTTCACGTGAGTGTACAGTCCAGTTCCTGTAGTGTCTCCTCTCTGACTGATAGAAAAAAATGTCAGGTAGATGTTATTACCTCTCCTAATTTATACACAAAGAAGGAGATTCATAAAGGTTAAATGCTTTCTAAAGGCATTAGTTTGCTAATAGCAAAAATCTCTCTCCTTCTCCTACATTATGCTGCACATTTTAAGGTGAAGAAAAAAGATACAGTAGAGTAAAAAAATCTATTTCATCACAAGTCATGAAAATGATGGGATATAGAGTAAAGTTAGGAGTTTTTAATTCTTTTATAGAAAGTAGCATTTCTGTTCCTTCTAGATGAGCAAGAAGACTGGAATAATTTCTGTGGAAACAGAGATATATTAATATGTACTAATACTACAGGTGGTGCCAATCTCATTGGCAGGAAGGAGTTAGAGATCAATTTCTGAGAGGAGACTTGCCACGTGGTTAGCAGGAGGGGAACTATTCCATAGTGAAAGTTTATTAACAATGACCTCTTTGCTGTTACAGAACAGGTATGGAAAGGAACACCAAACAGATACTTTTTAGTGGAATCATATAAAACCATCACCATTGCATGTGAACAAATTAACCTCACATATGGTACTATGCAAAGTTAGCTATTCTTATTTTCATGTGAAGGACAATATTCAACAATAATCCTGAGTTTGATCGTTATTTATAGATTTTTATCAGACTAAAGGAGTTTCTTTTAGCTTTGCCTATTTTGTTATCAGTAATTGATTATCAATATATTTTTTAATTTTAAAATCATAAAATTTTTGGTTCTGTGAACATCTGGCTTACAGTAAAATAAATCCAGAAAGTTTTCAATTCATATGGACCCAATTCCTGGACCTGCCCTTTTCTTTATTATGTTCACTACATGCCTCAAAATCCTTAGCTGTTTTGCCTACAAGTTTAAGTAAACTTCTCAATCAATACTTGCAACTTGAAGATGCCAAATTTGCTTCTTTAATATACTATATAGTCTCCCTACTATCTCTATCATTCTTTAGATTAATAACCTAGTAAGGTAACCTCTCTCCATTAGCTCTGCTGCCTGAATTGGATCTAGGCTTTCACATCTGTACACTGTCTTCAAAGACATCAAATGTAGCTGGACTTCCCCAGGGTAAAGAAGTAGTCAGGTCTCCACTTAGCAAGCATGTGACCGTATCTGAACCCCATCTACTGTTTAAATTAATTAAACATGACAAAGAGGAAAAAAAATTTGTTCCATTTTTAAAAGCCTTACATCTTGCTTGTTAGAAGTTATTTGGAAATTCCAAATCTGCCTAGAAGTATAGTACATTTCTTCTATTTCTCTAATGTATCTTAATAAGTCATTTAACTATTTTTATATAAAAGAACCATAAAACTTCAATGGAATGTTAATTAATTCATTCATTAATTTCCAATTATTCAGATTAACTAGGTATCTCTCCTAAACTAGGCAAGACTTGCTTTATTTTGTACAGGCTCATTCATAAATTTGTGATCATCTGGCAGGGTGGCTGGGGGAATGGCTTGTCTAGGTTGGCCTCAGATCTCTGGAGTTTTGATGGTAATTGTCTAGAGCCCAGGTGTGACTAGGTCATATTTTTTTTGTGTGTGTCTTTTTAGGGCTGCACCCATGGCATATGGAGGTTTCCAGGCTAGGGGTGCAATCGGAGCTGTAGCCACTGGCCTACGCCACAGCCACAGCAGTCCGGGATCTGAGCCGCGTCTGTGACCTACACCACAGCTCATGGCAATGCCAGATCTTTAACCCACTGAGCGAGACCAGGGATCTAATCCGTGTTCTCATGGATTCTAGTCGGGTTTGTTAACCGCTGAGTCACAATGGGAACTCCTGTTTGTTTTTTAATCATCCAGTTGGTTAGCCTCTTTTTCTCATAGTGGCTTCTCAATTTTCTGAGAAAGCAAGAATCACATAAAATCTTTTAGGGACTGAACTCAGAAATGGAAAAATATTACTTCTGCCATATTTTATTGTCCAAAGGTTAATTATAAGGCTATTTTAGCTGGAATCGGTAAGTAAATAACCCCGCACCTCTTCCCTGAAAGAGATACCAAGTCGCATTATGATGCATGTAGACAAAGAAGAGGAGTAGTTAGAACCATATTTACAACCAGTTTACTTCCAGAATGTACCCCATCGATGTATGTACACTCTGCTGACTAGACAGCTGTTATACTACCTGACAATCCTGCCTCGAGGTATCAAATCAGTCCTGCCATCTTCCCAGCCTAAAATATACTAGAGTCTTTTCCTGTTCACCTAGTCTCTAGTACCCAAACTGTACTGAGAAGGCCATTTGTATCATTGACAATAGTTTCTTCAAATGACTTAATGGAAAATGGAATACTTTATTGCTCCAATTTTTCAGATAAAGCAAATTCTACCATGGGATAAAATTCTCCGTCCAGAGATTTAAATATCTATGATTATTTTTACATTATAGATACTCATTCACATGACAAAAGGCAGGCCTTTTTCATCAAAAGCGTTGATTACTCAGTTAATACCTCTGATGAACACCAACAAAAAATTAGAAACTATCTGGCTATGTGAACATCAGAAAACCACTGAAAGAGCAAATATGACTGAGCATGGTAATTACTATAATCCTATTAATACACCTGTGTGACTTCATAACCCCACCCTGTAATAAAGAGATTGCCAATCGTGTTTAAGCTCTACATTGGCTGAAAGAAATTAAGGATTTCTTTCATTGTGAACGCTTATAAGTGTGATTGTGTCAAAGTTCCCTGAGCCTTGTCTTTTTTTTAGAGGGATAAAGGAGGTGTTGAATCACTCTATGAATAAAATTTGTTGGATCAGAGGAGGCCGATTTCTAAGTTAGAAGAATAGGGATATATCAGGAAACAGGGAAGAATTATATATTGGCTAGTTTCAGAGGCTAGGTGTGCGCATAATCACACAAACAAAGAAAAATACTATGTCGGAGCCAGGAGAACAAACTGCAAGACAGTAGCTGAAATATCAGAGTTTCTGGTAAAGGGCATCAGCCTGGTCTGGGAATAAGGTAAAAAAAAAAAAAGGCTTAGGGGAGGAAATGTGTGGGAACACGTGTGGAAATATTCATTCATCAAGCACTTGATATGTGGCACAGACACTACTAGGGTACCACTGGGCACAAAGATGAATAATTATTCAAGGAGGAGACAATTTATTGAAGAAATCAGACACACTTACTACAAATCATCAGACAACTTGATAAGTTTCTATTGCAGAAAGAATAAATAGTCATTGGGGACATGTATGAGAAAAAATATTTTTGTTGGTGGGATACTTATATCTGAACTGAACAAATGGGTTTTTATCAGGTTGACAAAATATTTTTTTAACAAAAAGCATTAATCATCCAAGAAGTGGAAATGTATAAAATTTCACAGTAAATTCCAGGAGCAATGATTTCTCAGAAATAGCCTTTGTGTTGTGGAGAACCAGAAAAGAAGCCTAGAAAAGTATGTTTTGTTTTGTTTTCCCACAGCACGTTGAGTTCACAGGCCAGGGATCATATCCAACCTTCACCACAGCTGCAGCAACACTGGATCTTTTAACCCACTGTGCTGGGCCAGGGAATGAACTTCAGGCCAGGGATCGAACCTGCGTTCTGGTACTACGGAGACACTGACAATCCTGTTGTGCCACAATGGGAACTCCTAGGAAGGTAAGTTTATACAACATTTTTAAATCTCTCAAGTAATTTGCTAAGGATTTAAAGATTTCAAAGTATACAAAGCAGAGTCATGCTTTTAGACTTTAACAGATCTTAGTTGAAAAGATGCAATTCCTTTAGGTGAAAATGTTATGTTACACAGATTCTTGGAGTAAAAAGCAATGAGATCATCTGGCTCAGGTGAGGAAAGCTGAATTATGGAAAAAAGTGGCCCCGATATTCTACTTCAAGTGTTTCTATCAATATCAAACCAAACCTCCCAGAATTAACAATTTTAAATGCAGGGCAAAATATAATGAGAAAAAAAATAACTGAGGAGTGAATTAAAGCTGGAAGAGAATGAATGGAAGTCAATACTTTGAAGCAGGCATTGCTGTAATATGAATGTTTTATTTTATTTGGTGAATAAACAAAGGTGAATGCCAGTCTGCCCCATTTGAGGTGATGAAAAATTCAATAGAAAATTTTCAGTCTTACTGCCTGTGTGAGTCAGTGGACAGGGTTTACTTAAAACAACCACAGTAGCTATAAGATCACAGCAAAGAGGAAAATCCAGGAAAGCAGAAAGTCAGAAAGGTAGAGACATAAAATCTGTGATGTACTCTGTCCCAGGCTCTAGATCATCCCTATACCAAGTGATGTAGGTCAGCCTCTAATCAACTCAGCTAAGGCTAACAGAGATAAATTGAAATTTGAACTGCTGCCTATTATAGGGAGGCAGAGTTTTGCAGTTTGAGTTCAATAAGTTAACCGCCTACTTAAAAGTCAAAAGCAGTACTCTTCAGAGGAAGATAACAAAATCCAACTTCTTTATAGTAATTGTTCTGCTTCATCATCAGCACTTAGAATTAATCATACTAATTAATTAATTATGTTTTATTCTAGATATTCTAGCAGTTGTATAGTGATATATCATTGTGACTAACTTGCTTTCTCTTGATGTCTAATGATGTGGAACATCTTTTCATGTGCCTATTTGCCTTCCATACATCTCCCTTACTGAAGTATCTGTTATCTTTTTCTGTTTAAAAAATAGTTGCTTGTTTTTGTATGGTCTTGAGTGTTTTTCATATATTCTGAATACAAGTCCTTTGTTATGTGATATTCAAAAATATCTTCCCATTCTGTTGGTTGTCTTTTAATTCTCTTAACAGTATTTGTTGTTGCCTTAGAGCAAAACCAGTAATTTATTTGGGTGACATAGCTGTAGGACTCAGTAAAGAAGGCTCTTGTCTGCTCCACACAGTGGCAGGTGAGATGACTTGACTGGAGGCTAGTTCATTCATTTTTAGAATGAGTCACTCACCTGGCTCACAGGTTGCTTTGGAATGTGGGAAGCTTCATAGGGGTTGGAGGACAGGGACCTTAGTGCTTTTCTCTATGGCCCTCTCTATAGGTTATTTGTACTTTCTCCCAGGATAATGATTGGATTCCATGAGCAAATGTCCAAGAAACAGGCTGCAGTTTGGGGAGTCTTATTGTTTTTTGTTTTTATCTTTATTTTTTTAAGTCCTGGGGCTAGAAATTGACACAGCCTCACCTCTGCTGAATTCTGTTGGTCAGCAGTCACAGAGTTCAAATTGAGGGAGGGGAACACAGACCACTGAATGGAAGAACTGTCAAAGAATGTTGGGGAATGTTTGAAAACTGCCATATTTTTCATCAGTGGAAGTAGTTTCATTGTGTTTACTTAGATGTGTATTTGTTGTAAAAAATAAATGAATAAATTAGTTGAATGCCGAATATTTAGCTGAACAAAGAAGCTGGCAAATAAAGGCTATTTCTAAATGAGTTTTAAGTTTACAGTAATAATGATCCAAGTGATGTAGAATATGGATGATGGAAATGGTTAATGGTCACTGAAGCATAATGAATTCCATGTAGTGATAGCAAAGGTAAAACTAGTAATCGACTTTAGATATTGTTAGTATACATGTTAATTAATATGTAATTAATTAATTATGATTAATGTAAGTAAACACCAAAATAACTTGAATGCATTGTTATCAAAATAATACAGTAGGAGGAGAATAAAACTAGAAATAAAACTAGGTTAATCCAAATGATGAAAGTGAAAAATACTGAACACATATAACACAAAATATGTTAATAGAAGTATATCCACAAACATCAACAGTTGAAGTTATATTTGAACAAATAAAAGTTGTCAAAGGAAAATTTATTATCTCAGTCAAAACAGTATTTTAAAAAATCATTCCAGATTTTTGTTTTATAAACTTTGTCTTCTAGCAAAAAGTCCCAGTAAACTAGGATGTATTCTTGCAGTATACCTAATTCTCTTTGATATACAAGTGTATTCTATAGGGTCAAGGAATTTTACAACTACATGTTCATTACATTATAGATTTTAAAAATATAATTCAGTTGAGAAAATAGCAATCACATTAATTATTACAGGTAACGATATCTCATATTTTATACTTCGGTATTTAATATAAGTAAACTATGTTTGAGAAAACCATTCCATTTTGTACAGCATGTTTAGTTTTCTAATACGTATGTTCCTAATTTTTCATTATGAACGCTACATTGAGATATGGGATTCCCTACATATAATAGACTTTGCTGTTATCTAAAATATATACTAATACATAATAGGCGCAAAAACTCACATACTATGTAAGTTATCCAAAAAATCTTTTAAAGTTGAGTAGATTTTAATAACCTGGATGGAAACATGTTAAATAATTCAAAAAGAATAGTGATTGATAACATACACAAAGTAGGATGTTGATTGTAAAAAAGACTGTAATAATTTTGATCTCTACATATTTTGTTAAAATGTTGGTGAAATTAATGTACTTAGCAAGCAGTTTTTTGAATAAATTATCAGACTTTTAAATCTGAAAGGAATTTTAGAAGTGAGCTATTCAAAACCTTTGGAAATGAGAAAACTGCCTTCCACATATACTGATTTTGGCAAGGACATGTTACTAAATAACAGTAAAAATAGGACTAAAATCCATGTCTCTTGCCTTCCAGGACAATATTCATTCTTTCTATCTGTCTCTATCTATCTATCTAACCATCTATCTATCATCTATCTATAAAATAGAATCCTCCTTAAATAATTTGTTTCCAAATTCTGAGGAAAAAATTACTATGGGAAACCCAGGGCACTATAAAAAGGAGTAAAGCACAGGTCTAAAATTCCTGCCTCCAAAAATTTTTATTATTTAAACCCTGACAGCTAATAAATTAAAGATTAATGAGATATTTCTATTTAGAGAATGCCACATTAGCCATGCTTGTAATAAAACTCTTCTCTATTCTATTGAATAACAAGAACTTCATTTTAAATCTGAAAAGGTACAAAAACATACCCCTGCTTTCCACTTGAAACCTAAAGCACTTTGATATAAACAGCTAGATCTATTTACTGAGAATATAAGAGGATGAACATTATAAATCTGTACTGAAACTAATGGAATTTGAGAAACAGAAAAATAAAACTGGAATTCCAAAATAAGTTACTCAGAATGCAAATCAACCAAGTGAAAGAAAGCAAAAATGAATGAAATATCCTTCTTATGAAACATCCTTATGAGAGAATCCCAGTGACCATAATTTGGCCTTTTCATGCAGAATATCTAGCAATCTTCACAACAAGGTTATGATAGAGAAGATACTTGAAGCATTGTTTTCCTCATTAAAGAAATGGATGCTTCAAGATTTGTTCCCTTCCCAATATATGAATTATCTTTAATCATTCATTTGTGCTTATCCATACTAAGAATGTCAATTCTAATTTTAAAGTAAGACACATCAGCTTGTTTCTCCCATCATGTTTTCACTTTAGTCCAATCCATGGGCTTCTAAAACAACTTTCTAATAATCTCTTTGTCTTCATTTTTCTCTCCTTATTTTTTGTTTTCCTCACAGCAGCCAGAACGATTTCTTACATGAATGATACTTACATAAATATATATGTATAAGGTTAACACAGTACAAATATGGAATGGAAATCTAAAAATCAACATTTTTCTTTGGAATAGTCTCTGTTCTCCCCACAACTGTTGATTATAGCTAGCATGTATGTGAAATTGTGTTCTGATCCTATATACCTTATAGAATTCTCTTACACATTCTACTTGTGTTTGTGTGTGCTTTTTCGCTTTTTAGGGCCGCACTTGCGGCATATGATATGGAAGTTCCTGGGCTAGGGGGTTGAACTGGAGCTACAGCTGCTGTCTTACACCACAGCCACAGCAATGAAGGATCCGAGCTGCATCTGTGACCTACACCACAGCTCATGGCAATGCCAGATTCTTAACCCACTGAGGGAGGCCAGGGATAGAACCCGAATCCTCATGGATACTAGTTGGATTCATTTCTGCTGAGCCACAAGGGGAACTCCAACTCTCTTATACATGATTTATATCGTAATTGATTATGCTGGCTCTCGGAATAAAAAAATATACCTTAACACAACATTGTAAATCAACTACAACAAAAAATAAAATGAGATAAAAAGATACTTGATGACTTAAAAAAAAAGATAACTATATAAGTGTACACAATTTTTAACAAATATATGTAACTTTAGAGTTCTCTTCATGGCTCAGTGGTTAATGAAACTGACTAGGACCCATGAGGACACGGGTTCAATCCCTGGCCTGCTCAGTGGGTTAAGGATTGGAGTTGCCATGAGCTGTGGTGTAGGTCGCAGACGTGGCTCAGATCCCACATTGCTGTGGTGGTGGCATAGACCAGAGGCTACGGCTCCAATTCGACCCTTAGCCTGGGAACTTTCATACTGTGGGTGCGGCCCTAAAATAGCAAAGCAAAAACACGTATATGTAACTTCCAATTTCTTGTTTTATTTTATGAAATGAGATAAAAAAAATAAAATGAGATAAAAAGATACTTGATGACTTAAAAAATATGTAACTTCCAATTTCTTGTTTTATTTTATGATGAGATCCTACAGGGCAGTTCTGAATAGAGACTGTGAAAGAGAGCACCCTTGTCTTGCTCCCAACTTAATGAAAGTGCTTCAGAAGTTTTATTATTAGTGTGATGAAGCTTTTGGATGATTCCCTTTACAAAATTAAGGAGTTGTCTTCTTCTCTAGCTAGTTTAGAGTTGATTAGTGGTAACAATCCTTAAAGGTCTTTATTTTTATTGTATCTGAGATAAAAGGAGTTTTTAAATTGATATATTCTCAGTAAATTCCAGTTAGATTTGTTTTTAATGTTACCTTCCCTTAATATCAGAAATTAACTCTGGTTTGTCAAAGGTGGAATTATTTTAAGACTGCTGAGTTTATTTGGTACATTTTTACTTTGAATATTTGTATTTATGTTCATAGGTTAGATTGTCTTATTGTTTATTTCACTTTGCTAATTTTGTTTTGTCTGAAGTTAAAACTGGACCCTAAAAATCAGTTTTCATATTTTGCATGCTTTCAGTCTGTCTAGAATGGATGGACAAAGGAAATAGCTGTGTTTTTTTAAGACTTTTAAAAAATAGCTTAATTTATTGGATTTTTCAAAAACAATGTTGCTGTTGTGAATTAAATTATCTGATTCTTTTTGTCATCAATTTCTATTATTTTTATTTTTTTTAATGTTTGGATCATGCTTAAAACATGGAAAATTAAAAACAAGGGTTTTTTCCCTCCATGCTGTCCAGTGAATGTGTGGTTCACAATTATTTTTTTTAATTTTAAAAAAGAATTTATTGTTGTTGATTTACAATGTTCTATCAATTTCTGCTGTATAGCAAAGTGACCCAGTTATATGCACGCACACATGCATTCACATACACACATATATATACATTCTTTTTCTCATATTATATTCTATCATGTTCTACTGCAAGTGGTTGGATATAGTTCCCTGTGCTATATAGCAGGACTTCATTGCTTATCCATTCTAAATGGAATAGTTTGCATCTACTAACCACAAACTCACAGTCTGTCACACTACTTCCCCCTCTCCCTTGACAACCACAAGTCTGTTCTCCATGTGTGAGTCTGCTTCTGTTTTGTAGATAGGCTCATCTATGCCATATTTTAGATTCCACATATAAGTGATATCATATTGTATTTGCTTTTTTCTTTCTGAGTTAATTCACTTAGTATGAGAGTCTTAGTTCCATCCATGTTGCTGCAAATTGCATTATTTTGTTCTTTTTTTTATGGATGAGTAGTGTTCCATTGTCTATATGTACTACATATTTTTAATCCATTCATCTGTCGATGGATGGTTGTTTCCATGTTTTGGCTGTTTTGAATAGTGCTGCAGTGAACATAGGGGTGCATATCTTTTTGAATGAAAGTTTTGCCTGTATGTATACACAGGAGTAGGGTTGATGGATCTTATGGTAGTTTTATGAGGAACCTCCATAATGTTTTCTATGGATCTTGTACCAATTTACATTCCACTAACAGTGTAGGAGGGTTCCCTTTTCTCTACACCCTGTCATTTGTTATCTGTAGACTTTTTAGTGGTAGCCATTCTGACTGGTATGAGGTGGTACTTCACCGTAGTTTTGACTTGTATTTCTCTAATAATTAGTCATATTGAACACTTATTCATGTGCCTGTTGGTCACCCCTGTCTTCTTTGGAGAAATGTCTATTTAGGTTTTCTGCCCATTTTTCAATTGGGTTGTTTTGTTTTCATTTTTTTTTTGTTTCTTATTTCTGTTGAGTTTTGTAAGTTGTTAGTATATTATTGATTAAGCCATTGTCAGTTGCATCATTTACAACTATTTTCTCCCATTGCATAGGTTGTCTTTTTTTTTTTTGTTTTTAATGGTTTCCTTCACTGTGCAAAACTTGTAAGTTTGATTAGGTCCCCTTTGTTTATTTTTGTTTTCATTTCTATTGCCTATGGAGGCTGACCTAAGAAAACATTTGTATGGTTGATGTCAGAGAATGTTTTGCCTATGTTCTCTTCTAGGAGTTTTATGTGTCTTGTCTTTAGAGTTGATTTTTGTGCATGGTTTGAAGATGTGTTCTAGTGTCATCGATTTACATGTAGTTGTCCAGTTTTCACAGCACCACTTACGAAGAGAGTTTTTTCCATTTTATATTCTCAAATCCTTTGTCAAAGATTAATTGACTGTAGGTGTCTGAGTTTATTTCTGGGCTCTTATTGTGATCCATTGGTTCATATAACTGTTTATGTACCAATACCACACCATCTTGATTACTGTAGCTTTGTAATATTGTCTGAAGTCTGGGAGAGTTATGCCTCCTGCTAGGTTTTTTTTTTTTTTTTCTTCAGGATTTCTTTGGCAATTCTGGGTCTTTTATGGTTCCATATAAATTTTTGGATTGTTTATTCTAGTGCTGTGAAACATATCATGTGTAATTTGATAGATATTGCGTTAAATCTCTAGATTGCTTTGGGTAATATGGCCATTTTAATGATATGAATTCTTCCAGCCCAGGAACATGGAATATCTTTCCATTTCTTTGAATCCCCTTTAATTTCCTTGATTAATGTTTTATGGTTCAAAGCATATAAATCTTTCACCTCCTTGGTCAGGTGTATTCCTAAGTATTTAATTTTTTTAGATGCAGTTTTAAAAGTTACTGTTTTTTATATTCCGTTTTCTAATATTTCGTTGTTAGTATATAGAAATGCAACTGATTTCTGAATGTTAATCTTGTATCCTGCTACTTGGCTGAATTCATTGACCAGTTTGAGCAGATTTTGTGTGGAGTCTTTAGGTTTTTCTGTATAGAGTATAATGACATCTGCATATAGTGACAATGTTACCTCTTCTCTTCTAATTTGGATATCTTTTATTTCTTTTGTTTGTCAGATTGCTGTGGCTAAAGACTTCCAATACTATGTTGAATAAAAGTGGTCAGAGTGGGCATCCTTGTCTTGTTCCAGATGTTACCAGGAATGCTTTCAGCTTTTCTCCATTGAATAGTATATTGTCTGTGGGTTTGTCATAAATGGCTTTTATTATATTAAGATATGTTCCCTCTATACACACTTTGGTAGGAGTTTTTAATCATGAATGGATGTTGAATTTTGTCAAATGCTTCTTCTCTATCTATTGAGATGATCACATTATTTTTGACTTCTCTTTTGTTAATGATGATTGGTTTGCATATAAGAACCATACTTGTGAACTTGAGATGAATCCCACTTGGTCGTGGTATATCATCTGTTTATATGTTGTTGGATTTGGTTGGCTAAAATTGTATTGAAAATTTTTGTATCTATATTCATCAAAGATATTGACTTAAAAGTTTTTTTTTTTTGGTAGTATCTTTGGTTTGGTATTAGGGTGATAGTGGCTTCATAGAATGTCTTTGGGATTATTCCTTCTTATTCAGCCTTTTGGAAAAGTTTAAGAAGTATGGATATAAGTTCTTTGTATGTTAGGTAAAATTCACTTGTGCAGCCACCTGGTCCTGGACTTTTGTTTATAGGGAGTGCTTTTATTACATATTCAATTTCATTTCTAGTGATTTGTATGTTCAGTTGATCTGTTTGTTATTGATTCAGTTTTGGTGGGCTGTGTGTCTCTAGAAAGTTGCCCATTACTTCTAGGTTGTCGGATTTGTTGGGATGTCATTTTTCATAGTATTCTCTTACGGTTTTTTGTATTTCTGCAGTATCCATTGAGATTTCTCCTTTTTCATTTCTCGTTTTGTTTATTTGAGTTATTTCTCTTCTCTTCTTGGTGAGCCTAGCCAGGGGTTTCTCAATTTTGTTGACTCTTTGAAATAACCAGCTCTTGGTTTTATTGATTTTTCTGTTGTTTTTTGAAAATCTATTTTATTGATTTCCTCTTTGATTTTTATGATTTACTTCCTTCTGCTGACTTTAGGGTTTTTGTTGTTGTTCTTCATTTTCTAATTCTTTTAGGTGTTAGGTTAAGTTATTGATTTGAGAATTTTCTTATTTTTTTAGGAAGGCCTTTATTAATATCAGCTTTCCTCTAAGAGCTGCTTTTGTGGCATCCCACAGATTTTGAATGGCCATGTTTTCATTATGATTTATCTAATGATACTTTTTAATTTCCATTTTGATTTCCTCATTGAACCACGGGTTTTTTAGTAGCATGTTGTTAATCTAAATGTAGTCAGTTTTTTCTCATTTATTTTCCTGTGGTTGATTTCTAGTTTCATGCCATTGTGATTAGAGAAGATACTTGGAATAATTTCTATACACTTAAATATGTTGAGATTAGTCTTGTGCCCCAGTATATGGTCAGTCCTAGAGAATGTTCCATGTGCACTTGAAAAGAATGTATATTCTGGTCTTTTTTGGATTATAATGTCCTGAAAATATCAATTAAGTCTAAGTGTTCTAGTGTGTCATTTAGGATCTCTATCACGAAGTTCTTAATACTATTTGTTGAACAGGTAAACATTTACTAATTGGTTAATGTCTAATTTTATTTTAAGAGTTTCAATTAATCTAGAAGTTGGTGTGAACTAACACAAAACATTATGTCCAGCTCAAGTTGATGTGATATATGAATTTATCGCATTGATATTATGCAATATTCAAAAAATTCTGTAAATAAACATTTCTGTTGTTTTACTTTATAGTCAATGTTAACCTTGGGTTAATACTAGTAATTACTTATCAGCTAGTGCTGATGGCTGAAACACAATTTTGATTCTGTATATGTAAATTATATTAAGAAATTATGCAGATTTTTAAGTTTAGTAAATAATTTGGCTCTATATCTGATACCAATCCATTTCACATGTCCTTCCTCAGAAATTTATACACATTTCTCTAATTTGAGCCCACCAAATCCTTTTTATTTTGTGTGGAATTGTATACATTTTCTCAGCCTCTTACTGGAATTAACCGAATCCTCCTAAGTGATTATTGTTATTGTTATTTTTCATCTCTTTGACCTCAGTGTTCACTAAAAAGATACTCTGGTTGGGAGTTTACCTCAATAGTTAAATGTTTCACCTAGCACTAGTTTTTCACCACAGTAGTCCACAGGTGAATTTGTAAGCATGTATAAAAAGCTCTTTCCCCTGTAGTAGCCTGTGTGACTTTTCTTTTCATAGAGAACTCCAGGGATTTGTTGTGAATCATTCCCATTGAGGTTAATTGGACAACATATTGAGAAAACTGGTCACAAAATTAAATATTATCTGCCTGAAGCTAAAGACTGGATAGAAAGATTGTAGTTTATTTTAATTGGCATCCTCCTGTGAGGCCAGGGAAATAAGTCAATTAGCAGATTATTATAATTATCAGAAACATGTAAGCACACCCCTGTGTTGAATGTTTTTCTATTTTTTCCTTCTTCATTCAATCCATATGATTGTATAATTTTTTTCATAGAAAATATCTGAGTTAATAATTATAGCCCTTACTAACTAAATATGATATACCAAAATGGAAATTAAATGTCTTTTAATGAAAATATGGCTGTAAATTTTTTTCTCGTGAATGTAAA
Organism: Catagonus wagneri; assembly: GCA_004024745.2. Classification (NCBI taxonomy): domain Eukaryota; kingdom Metazoa; phylum Chordata; class Mammalia; order Artiodactyla; family Tayassuidae; genus Catagonus; species Catagonus wagneri. Next base: position 19,875,204 of record PVHT021183518.1, on the reverse strand, counting down.
ACTTAATTTATTCATATATTCCACATATTGTGGGCTCTTATATATCAGGTATATATATATATTCATTCAGAATAAATTTTTTTAAGTATTTACTTGAAGCACATTTCCCTGGGACATTTTTCCTGGTTTATGCATTCCTATTAATTAGAAATACTTGAAGAAGCCTAGCCTTTTTGTGAATGGGTTGTATCTTCTGCAGCATATAAGTGAGATAAACTCAATATCTTAAAGATAGAAGGTGAAACTATGTTTACCAGGAAATTCTACTGAAATTATTCTTAAAATATAGTGAACTAAGTAATTAAAACATTGGGATCTAGAAGGAGAGGTCAGAAAAAATTAATAGAGATCTCTGTTTTTAAATTATTAACATTTACATTTATTATTTAATGTATTATCATTGTCTTAATAACAGAATCTTAGCTTTTTTAAAATGTATTAAATTATTATCCTCACAATCCAACATTTAGCTCCAAATACTGGGTTGGCTACTAGGATACTTAAAACTTATGAAAACTTCTTACATATAGGAAGGATCAAAAGACCTCTCAGTATATACATGTAACACACATAAGTAGTGTGGTATAATACAAAATAGATTTAGTCTTTGCCCCTGCTTGGAATTTTCCTTGTGATAGGAGTTTTTTTATTCATATTGCACCTCTTTAGACCACCACAATAAGTTTATGCTAATACTGTGATTTAGGGTGGGGCCCCTGGAGTTTTGGTAGTTGGGGGAAGTGGCTAGAGATTGAGTTCGATAAAACTATTGAATAAGGAGATTTAATGAGTTCCAGTTTGGTGAACTCATGGGGTGCTTGGAGGGCAGTGTGCCCAGAGAGGACATGTGAGCTCCCACTTCTTCCCCCATACCTGCCCTATGCATGTCTTCCTATGGCTACTTCTTACTGGTAAATTTAAGTAATATGCGTCTCTGAGTTCTGTGAGTTCCATAGCATATTACTGAATCTGAGGAGGAGGCCCTAGGAACTATCAATTTATAGTCAGTTGATTAGAACTATGGGTGGCTGATGATTTGCGATTTGCATATGAAGGGGGGCTCAATCCTATGGGACTGAGCCCATAAACTATGGGATCTGTTCTAATTCTAGGTAGTTAGTCAGAATTGAGTAAAATTGTTGAATACCAAGTTTGTGTCTGGCAGAGAACTGGTTGTTGGTGTTGTAAAATACCCCAGAAGTAATATCACCAGATTATAAACTGCCTTACAGCATGGACCAAATACTCTAGTGTTTATTTTTCACAGTTTCACATTAAGCATTCCAAGAAACGTATTCAATACTTATTGGAGAACTGAGTTGACAGTAAATTCATGTTTTTTTAAGAACCGCTTACATTCTTGTGATATGAAGAATTCATGAATTTTCTTTAAAGTGCCTTGCTGTTATAGAAGATATGGAGCTGCTCATTTTAGAAAATGAATTTACACAGCAGTCTTTATTATTCCGGTCATATTAGGCTATATAAATGGAGGAAATAATTGAAGGAAACATAGAAAGCAAAATTCTTGTAGATATCACTTCCCTCTTTGAGTCATAAAACAAGTTCAGTTCTGCTCTTATACTTACTTATAAGTATAGGTATATACTTGCTTATGTTCCAAACAAGGACTTACTGCCCAAGACACATAGAAACTAATACTATGGCATCAGAGTTTAAGAAAAGAAAGACTTTTTTGCAGGTTGACCAGCGAGGAGGTAGGAGGCAAGGCTCTCAAATTTGTCTCCTAGATTCATATTAGAGGCAAAATAAGGAGTTGGGGGAATTTCTCACTCGGAAGCTTATTGGCTACTCATGAATTACTCCATGTAAGCTACTCATGCTGCTGGAAGCCAGATTTCCCTTACTGAAAGAATTCTTACTTTGTAAAGTGCTCTGATGGCAACATTTCTTTTCCTTAAGTTACATAGACTGAATACTCCTGGTTTCAGGGTCATCCTGGAGACATGGTTTCCCATCTTGCACATGGGCAGTGCTGTCTCTGTAAAATAACTAAAGAATTATTTAATCAACAACCTGTTTTACAAAAGCAAAACCAGCTTAAGATGGTAATATTTCAATTTAAATAATCAATAACCTATTTAAAGAGGGAAAACCAGTTTAAGCTGGTCATTGTTTTATGTGCTGTTTTACTTACACTTGGCTATATAATTTATCTAACATAAGAATTAAATGAGCTATTGCATTACATAGTAACAAGTACATTATCAAGCATACAAAATTTTCTGTCAATAAGATTAGTCATTCACTCTGTTTACCTGGCACTATCTGAACAATATCACTAGCAGTGGATAGCCTGATTCATTGTGATGTTGCTATATTTTATGAATTATTAGTATCCATTTCCCATTGACAAACCCAAGGGTATGAGCAAACCATTCTAAAATATCTCATCTTTGAAGTGATGGAGGAAATTTTCACATATTGTGGTATGGGGGATGTCATTCTGTCTTATATATGATTTGGCATGAATTTCATTTTAACTAGAACAGATTGCATTATGGTCTGTCAAACATGCATTTTACATCTGCTATAACCATTAAAAGAAAATGCATTTAAACGTTAAAATGGAATAACTGGTTCATGTATCCAAAACTGAGCCAAGTGGCCATTGTGGCTGTGGTTTCAGACAGCTTTCTGCATCACTGAGAACTTAAATTTTCTGAATTGTATCAGACGCAAGGACATAACCAGTCATTCCAAAACAATATTTGCTAGCAGCTACCTGTTGCAATCTGATGGTCTCAACGTCTTCCCCTGTAAATATGCAACTGTTTCAGATCCCAATAAATCCTTGCTTAACAAGCACCTTTACTTTTTGCCAGCTCTAGTTATAATTCTTGACAAACCACGTATATAGTTTTGTGGGTATTGCCTCTATAAGCTATTTCTTCCATTTTGTAGTCCAGTGGAATGCAATTCAGGCATTTCTTGAATCCGTGTCTTCTAGACTATATTCCTTAGTTTGGCTCAAATAAATCTTTTCTATTCCTATTATAGATTGTTTACTGATTATTTCCAATGTCATGGTGTCTATCTCTCAAGTTGGCTTCTGTTACCTAATCTATGCTAATCAGAGACAGAAGTCCCTAGTAAGTTGAACAGAGCAATTTTCAATTTAAAGAGTGGGTGAGCAAACATTTTCTGCAAGAGGTTAGATAGTACATATTTTAGACTTTTCAGTCCATAAGGTCTGTGTTGTTTTTTAACTACTTAACTGCTCAATTCAACTCTGCCTTTGTGGAGTAAAAGCAGCCATAGACAATGTGCAACGATTGAGAATAGATGTTTTCCAATAAAACTTTATTTACAAAATGGGTAGCAGTCATAATTTGGCCAATGAGCCCTAGTTTTCTGGCCCCTGATATAAAATAATATTACTGCAAAAAAGAGGTTAACTTCAAAAACATGATTAAAGAAGATTCCAAAGAATATAAGAATAGCAAATATAGGGATACTATATTATTTTTAAGGATGAAGGAGAGTGTTCAAGGAAGGAACACATTGAGAAGGGCTTCTGCCTCCCCACCTCACCTGAGAGGCTGACTTTCAAGCTTCATTGGAGCGGGTGTGGCTATAGTCCATTGCATGGCATTACGGTTTTCTAGGGTACAAATGGCCTGGAGCTAAAACATCTGGAATTGCCTTCTGAGGTTCACGGAAGTTTGCTACAGTTCCTGAAGGCCAGAGCTTAATCCAAATGCAATCATATTAAGATTCCATGCTATAACCAGAGCTAGAAATAGTAAAACATAATAGTTTCAAAATTCTAAGGGAAAATACTTCCCAACTACTAAAGGTAAACTGCCAACATTTACATATATAAGATACCTATAGTTTAAAAAAAAAAAAAAAAAACAGCTAAAGGAAATACTTTATTCAACCAGCCATAGAAAATTGACTAAATTGCCAAAGATTGAGAAACCATGGGGACTAGAGTTAAGGAATAACTTTGGAATGGAAAGCAAAAGCCAGAACTGAAGTCAATTTGACACTAGGTAAATTGAATAGAAATGTGGGCTTTTGTCATGCATAACAGTACCTAAGCATAGTCAATCCAGTAATAATTAGAACTCGATCCTGTTCTCAAATATTAATCCACTATCTACAACACTGGCAAGATAACTTCTGTAGGGGTAAATTATATAGAAACAATGAAACCTGAAATATGGTGCCTTTGGAAGATAAACTGACTGAAAGAGTGCTCTGAACAGAAACACATTGAGAAACCCTACATAGACTGGGGACAAATAAATTAGTCAAAGAGTAAGGATTTGCAAGCTACTGCCCAATTTTAGCAGCCTATTTTTGCAAATAAAGTTTTATTGCACATAGCTGCACCTGTTTATTTGCCCAGTGTCATAGCTGCCTCTACTACAGTGGCAGAATTTCTAAAACATTTACTCTTTGGCCCTTTACAGACAAAGTTTTCTGAACCCTGAACAAGAACATGGCCCAATAAGGGACTGATGATTGGTATAAGAACAGCAGTTGTTTGCTATAAGATTTTCACTTACCAAAACTTGATGATTGAGGTATTCAAACTTAAGTAAGCATAATTTTGTAAAGAAGAATTAAAAATGCAAAATCTGAAATGAAAAGTTGAGATTCAGTTTTCTGAGCCTCTGTGCTCTGAAACTGTGTTTAGAAGAGGAAGATCCAGGAGTTTCCATCATGGCTCAGCGACAAAGAACCCAATTAGGATCCATGAGGGTGTGGGTTTGGCCTCTAGTGTCACTTAGTGGGTTAAGGATCTGGCATTGCTGTGAGATGTGGTGCAGGCCACAGACGTGGCTTGGATCTGGTGTCGCTGTGGCTGTGATATAGGCTGGCAGCTGTAGCTCTGATTCGACCTCTATCCTGGGAAATTCCATATGCCCCAGGAGCAGCCCTAAAAAAAGCAAAAAAAAAAAAAAAGGGGGGGGGATCTAATCAGGACAGTGGTCATAGCCAGAGATTATGGTCAGCTTTAGGATATGGATTAAATCAATATTTTTCCTCTCCTCAAAGCACCTAAATCAATATTGTGGAACCTCTGCTGATTAATTAATGACAGTTATTTTTGACCCTATCAGAGTTGTTTTCATCTATGCATTCTATTAGGATAAAGCTCAGTCATTAAGTAATATTTAGAGAAGCCTTACACATTCTGGTTCCTGTCTCTGCCTCCAGTTCCAATCTCAACACTTTCTCTTTTGTCCTTGCATAACAGGACCTCAGTCATTTCTGTCTTTTAGTTTTCTGTTTAAATGCCTCTTGCTGATGACAACCTTCTCTGATTCAAGTTGAGTTGGTTCCCCCATCCCACATATATTTCCACATATCATATGTTTGTCTCATAGCACAAAAAATTACAGCCATTTCTTTATTCTCTTTATGGCCAGTAAAGCTCTAGCAAGGTAAGACTATGTTTGTCTTGGTCAAAGCTCTATGCATGGAGCTTTGCTTGGCTTATGGAGATAATTAACATGTAATTGCAAAATAAGCTATGAACATATACACTTATGAAAAAGCTATGCAAATGCCACCATCTTCATCCTCATTGCCAATATAAAATGTGGCATTTTCTAAATTGTATTTGTATTATAGTTTTGTTTAAAATAAAATATTAGAAGAATATACTGATTCTAGACAAAAATTGCATTGTTATATAATGACCTATATAAGAACCTAAGCAATTACAGTATGCCAGCATTTTGATGATTAGACAAGATAACTATATAAAGTCCTCAGGACAGCACGTTATACCTTTTCAGTTTCTCAGTAACTGCTAGCCACTATTAGCACAAATCCCTCTAATCTTTAATTTTTTGCCTAAGGAGAAGGGAAGAAAAATTAAAATACTGACTCTGGGGAATCCAGTCCACTGTGTAAGCATAATGATAACTTTTTGGTCTGTCTCTGTAGAGTATTTAACATTGACAAGAGAACTGCTTGCAAAGAAAATCATTACTGGGCTTAAAATTGGTTGCGCATGGCATACAGAAGAGTAAACATGGTTAATCTTGGTGTTCCTCATAATTCTTAGCATAATTAAATTTCTTCTTAATAATTTAATACTCTATTGCAAGATACTGTAATGAGTTAGAAAGTGAAAATTATTCTAGAATGGTAATGATATTTTGCATTTATCTTCTAGGGGCTGTTAAGTTTTTTACAAGCATCTCTTCAGCCTTTACTATGGCCTTGAGTTTTAATGCCCTTTTCAGATTTTTTTTTTTTTGGCAGATGTTATTCTGACCTTCAAGGAAAAATAAAGACAAAAAGACCAGAGATTGAGTATTGAGTGGCAAAGTTTTACTGCCAAGCAGAAAACCCAATTAATTTAGCACAGAGGCTAGCATTGGAAGGTGAAGTTGAGGGAGGAGAAAAATGAAGTTTCTAATTACTGAAGATTGCAGGCTCTGTTCCATACCTACCAAAACAAAGGAATGCTGCTGTTTGTTGCTTAAACACTAGACTAGCTGAGAAAGGTTGTCTGCATATGTGGACTGTCTGTCTTGGAATTACTGTGTATTCAGTTAACAGTGTTTCCTCTTGACATAACCAAGTCAAGACCATAGTGCCGGGCAGTCCTTTACCCATATCAGCAGGCTCATTGGCCAGAAAAGGGGTCATTACTATAAAAATATAGTATAGCACAGGGAACTATATCCAATCACTTAATGGAACATGATGGAAGATATTATGAGGAAAAGAATGTGGTGTGTTTGTGTGTGTGTATGTATGTATGTGTGTGTGTGTGTGTATATATATATATATATATGTCACTTTGCTGTGTAGCAGAAACTGACAGAACATTGTAAATCAACTATAATAAAACATTTTTTCAAAACATGGTAACATAAACTGTGGGCAAGTTCAACACAAATCTTTTACTATTGTAGATGTGGCAAACAACTGTTGTTGTTGCCCACATCCAGGTTCCTTATCAGAAACAATAATTTTTCTCTAGTAAGTTGGCATAGCCATAGTTAACCTTAACCAATCATAGTCCACCAATCATAGTCAATTGATAGAAATCAAAACTATCAGAGTTTCCATTGTGGCTCAGCAGTAACAAACCTGACTAGTATCCAATCCATGAGGATATGGATTTGATCCCTGGCCCTGCTCAGTGGGTTAGGGATCTGGCTTTGCCATGAGCTGTGGTGTAGACTGCAGACATAGCTCAGATCTGGCATTGCTGTAGCTGTGGTGTAGACCCACAGCTGCAGCTCCACTCAACCCCCAGTCTGGGAACTTCCATATGCTGAAGGTGTGGCCCTAAAAATACATCCCCCCCCCAAAAAAAACTATCAATTATATTCCACAATAAAAATTCATAAACTTTTAATTATAAATCTTTATATTCATACCATTGCATTGTTAGGATAATGAACCAAGTCCTTTTTGTGTGTACATGTCTCCTAAGACAAATAATAAAAATTTGGAATCTGTATTTACTGTATAATCAGTATACAATTTAATGTGTCCCTCATAAGTTATGAGAAAGAAAGCATAACCAAGAAAAAATTCTTTTTTATTTCTGTTGAGATCTTTCACCCTTTTTATTTATTGTTGTTTTTCTGGCCTTATAACTAATGTGGGAAAACATCATTGTATTCCCATAGTGAATGAGATAATTGGTCTTTGCAAACTTCCTCTGGGAGGCTTTTAACCTTTTTTTTTTTTTTTAATTCTCTTCTAATTTCCCAAATCTCTATTTAGTCACAGAATATTTTACTATGGGAATAGAAAAGTGAGTCTGCCAACTCTTCAACTAGAAAACTAGGAATAAAAGATACAATTTCTAAAAGTCTCCTTTTTACCTAGTTTACTCTTGATTGACTACCTCCAGGGAAAGTATACAGTTCTCAGTGTTGTAAATCCCCATTCTTCCTACAAAGACTAGTTATACGTAAATGAATTTATTGGCAATAGGTTAACATGCAAAATTTAGTATAATGTTTATCTACAGTTGAGATACTATGTTAAATGTAAGTTAGAATAGGAGAAGGATCCTTCTGTTTAAAGAACAGAAGAAATCTTAGTATAAGTAGTAAAGCCAAGCCAAAGTAGCTGACATACTTCTTAGGGGGCCCTAAGAACATTTTTGTTTTCTAGGTTTGGATAAATAAATTGCTAGTATTTTTTGTTTTTGTCTCAAACTCTCTTCCTTTATCAGAACCTCTATACTGGATAACATCTCAAATAGCAGTGAGCTCAAGCAATGTGCATTCCTATTGCTCATAGCCTAGGTTGCTTACAGTTGTTTTTGGCAAGGACTCCCCATTACTCTACAGTTACAAGCAGAATAATCGTTTCCTATCCAAAGATCAAAAAATTCATGTTTAGTCAAATTCAATTTTAATGTTAAAAGAAGGTAGAAATATCCTTTTTTTTTTTTTCTGAAGTGTATGTTGTCATGGATGACAAAGGGAAGGGCCCCAGCTTAGACGTTGTCTCAGGGACAATTTTATTAATTACCCCACTGATAAAAACAATTATTAAGAAACAAAGGACAACTACAGTGAGGAGACTAGAGTCAGTACTGACCCTTCCCACCCTGACATTTGCAGGAGCTGTAGAGCCTTGTTTCCTTTGAGAGAGGCAAACCAACCGTTTCAGGGAATGCCTTGGGTGACTGAAAATTTTCCCACAGCACATTCTCTGTTAATATGTGATTCCAGGCAATAGTAAGTTGGTCATTAGAGATGTTTATAAAAAGCTACCTGCACAGGACTCTTGAGGGTTTGTCTTATGACTTAGTATTGTCACAATCCTTCTGCCATTGACTGTTTTACATCCTGAGCTTTATTTTAAATTCCTTTGATTTTAGACTTATGGTCTAAGCACTAAACCTAATGAATTCTTGCAGCAAGCACAATTTTCAATTACTGTTTGGAATGCATTTTGAATCATTCAGGGATTCTGCCTTCTAAACAAATGAGAAAATAGAAATTGTAAATAGCAAAATGGAAAAGGAAACTGTGGAGGGCAGTAAAGATAACTATGATACTAAAAAATAGCTTGCCTGAGACATAATGGGAATGAATGGTGAATTTCAAGTATTAATATATACCTTATCTGTGCTTTTAAGAAGATAGGATTTTGAAAAGCTCTTAACTGAGTTAAAGGTCACATTTGTAAAAGTGGGTAAAAAACTCTACTGGCTTTAAATATGTGTGATATTCTCTGGTGTAATTAACTAGTTTAATTAAAATGGAAAAGCCTTAGAGAGAGAGTTGAGCAGAGAGGAAATGGAAAGGAAGCACAACGTAAAATGAAGATCTACTTAATCTACTGTGAAAAGACAATGGAGCCTTTGCCTCATCAAGGGCAGAACATGATGTCAGTCAAGACAGGCTGTCCTGAATGGAGACAGAATTTCACTGTATCTGCAAGATATTTTAACAACAGATTTGCTGTGATCTGCCTTGAACGTTTATAGAAAAGTAAAGGAAAGGTAAAAAAAAATAGTAAATTTGACCTACTCTCTTAGAAAAAAATGGACAATTTCCATAGTCCTAAATTCTGTAGGGAGTTCACATGAGTAGAATACTGAAGATATGAAACATTAGAAGGAGATCTATGTCACTACATAAACTTCAGATGCTTAGATATTGTATGCATTTTAAATTCTGTTTAAATCTTGCAAGAGAACAACAAAGCCGAAAAAGGATTAAGGGGAGGGAGGGTCATATGAAAAAAATTAAAACAGTAAAGGAAACTGTTCAGGAGGGAAAAATGAAAGAGAAAGTAATGAGGACATAAGCCGAACTTGGGTCCTAGTTTTCCTGTGTTGCCCAGACCTTTTCAGGCTTCATTCCAGAAAAACACGTCTCTATGTCTTTCTGGCATACAGCCTCATTGCCTTAGGGACTCAATAAATATTTGTTAATGATGTTATTTCTTATCTGTCAATCACCCTTCAAACAAACTCATTTCCAAACCTTCCTATCCCATCCAAGAAAATCATTATGTTTACAATTCAGTGTTATAAAATGACTGGTCCAAAGCACTTTACCTATTAAAACACAATTTATTGTAGGAAGAGGACACAAAAGAATGAGTTTCTGAGGTAAAACCTCTCTCACATTACCTTACATTCCTTCCTATCAATGGTAAGAATCTGACTAACAAAGTTTTGCTTTTTCCAGCTGAGATTAGCATACTTTCTAAAATATGTATATACTCTGTCATAATACGGCACAACTCTTTTGAACCATGTAAAATGCCTAGCTTATAAACAATCTCAAATAAATGTGTTATTTTAGCACTGTAAAATGACTATTTATCCAAGGTTTACAAACATTATTTTGGTCTTCAGTCACACAGAATGGTAATTACCACTTAGAACTGATGTTATATTTGTGGCTCTTTAAACATAGAAGAAAAAATGTATCAACATATTCTGCTGTTAATACTCATCTTGAACTAAAGCACATGCAATATTTTCTTCATAGTGTTTTTCTGTTTCTTTAGGTTAACATAGTTTTATATTTCAATAACATAGGAACTTCTGTTTGCATTCACTTGTTCTGCTTCTAGATATTTAATAGCTATAAATATGTATTTACAATAAATTTATATCTTTGCCTCCAATTTCCTTGTGACTAGAGATAACTTCAAAATCCAGCTAAAGGTGACTTCCTAAGACTGGCATTGTGTTTTTTATATAAGTATAGGATAATTTTTAAATGATTTTAGCCAAATAAATGCGAGGTTCTCTTTTAAAACTTTAAAAAAAATATGAATCACAAAAATAGCTCTTCAGATGTGTGCTTAGAGATGGTTTTTGTATTTTCAATTCCAAATAAATTCAATCTGAGGAATTTGCAGTGTTGTAAGAGATCATTAGAAAGCACTAAATGATTTTCTTTTCTGTGGAAATGTTCATTTGTGCCATATATTAGATTCCAGATATAAGAGATATCACATGAATTTGTCTTTCTATTTCTGACTTACTTCACTATAGTGCCATTCATTTTGCTGCATATGGCATTATTTTGTTCTTTTTTTATGGCTGAGTAGTATTCCATTGTATACATATACTACATCATGAACAAGGAGAACTGACTTGTGGTTGCCAAGGGGGAGGGAATGGGATGGATTGGGAATTTGGGGTTAATAGATGCAAACTATTGCCTTTGGAATGGATAAGCAATGACATCCTGCTGTATAGCACTGGGAACTATAACTAGTCATTTATGATGGAGCATGATAATGTGAGAAAAAATGATGTATTCTTACATGTGTAACTGGGTCACCTTGCTGTACAGTGGAAAATTGACAGAACACTGTAAACCAGCTATAATGGAAAAAATAAAAATGATTATTAAAAAAAGCACTAAATGACCTAATCATTATGAAAACCACGGTAATTGTAATATTTTCTTGAAATTTATATAATTAGTTGTTTTAAACTAAAAGATAAAATACTTAGTTGTTATTAGAATATGCAAACAATAAAACTGACCAAACACATTTCTAACTTTTCACTCATAGGATCAGAATCGCACTATATATTGTATAAGCCCCAGGTTAGAATATATGTAGATTTATAAACATAAATTTAACAGCTGGTAAACAATTAGGGGCTAGTAGCCCACAGTGCATCCTTTTTTAGCTCCTTCTATAATACCTATGAAGACAGAGGAAAAGGTAGGAAAAGAATATGCCTTAAATCAGTAGGAAGAAAAATAATGCGGATATAACCAATATAAAATTACTCTAAAATAATTAGAACTCTATATATTAAATAAGTAGAGTTTAGACAGATCATATTGAATATCCATTGTCTTTAAAAATAGAAAGTTGCTATTTTTAGGTAGGCTTGTCATATTCTCACTCCTGGTAAACACCTCAGTTGTTCTATGTGTATATCTACATTTACATTAAATTAAGAAAACCTCCCTGCAGTCGAATACATTAAGTAGGTAACTATGGGCATCAGCTACTCAATATTGCCTTCAAAGACCAAGTTTTGGTCCCTCACTCTGGCTCCTTTTTTTGATTCCATCATCTTACGGATTTTGATTTATACATTTGACTGATTTAGTGCCTTTCCCATCCAGACATCAAATGAGCATTCTGGGAAGAATGCAAAGGGGAATGGCAAAGGGATTTTTGATAAGAAAAGTATCATCTTTACTTTAGTGGGGATCTCATGGATTGGAACTGGATCACATTACCTTGCCATTCCTAGATTCAAGGGAAATAAGAATTTGGGACACTGTTCTCTGTCTGTTTTAATTTTTTTAAGCCCCCGTGGTGGCAAATGACAAGGTAGAAGTTTAAATATCCATTCTACTATGACCGCCATAGGATATTCTGACTACCTAAACACTATAAAAGCACTTCAAAACACACTAGCTTCTGTCCCAGTGAGCCAGTTTTTGTATCCAAAGAGAAGTCTGTATCTGTTTTCTGCTCTCTTTGAAGTCCAGATGTGACACTTCATGTTCCAGTGACCTATCTATAAGTTGAAAGTTAATTTATTTGCTTCCAGTATATGATGATGGAGAAAACAGAGGATAACTGAAATAAAACCCTCAGTTGGAAAAAGAAAAAAAAAAAACATACAGTAGATAATTGACCCATGACTTATAATCTAGCTGGTCAAAACCAGGGCAACCTCTCTGTTTTTAAAGGAAATTATATGTCTTGTTTGGCTAAACTCCAATTGCTGATTCTATCTTTGAGTATTTTTTCTGTCCATGATCTTCTATAGCTGTTAATTCTGCCCTTCAAGGGGACTATTTAAAGAATACGTATTTTTACTTTTCTTTGTGACATATATCATATACACAAAATACAGTGCATTAGATTTATATGTAGTTTTAAGTATATTAAAAAAGTAAGCTCTTACATATCCATTATCAAGCTCAATATATAGAGTAATACCAGTAACTTTAAAACCCCCATGAGCTAAATAGAAAAGACAACACTTTTCCTTCTGAAAATGTAATCTATTCTAAAGTTGGAATTAATTTCCTCTTTTCTTTTTATGTTTTTGTTGTCTCAAAAGCTTTTCCATTTGCCTTTATATAAATAGATCATACCCCATATTTTTTTGGAATAATGCAAAGGGAATAGGAAAGGGGTTTTTAATAAGAAAATCATCATCTTTACTTCAATGGAGATCTCATGGATTAGAACTGAATCACATTACCTTGCCATTCCTAGATGCAAGGGAAGATTTTTTCACTCAAAATCGTTTAGAATTCATCTATAGTGATGAGCTTTGTCTATATATATTTTTCTGCTATAAATACTAAAACACATTTATCCCTCTTCTTCATGATGAAACATTTTTTCTTTCCTAACATGGGAAAGGAGTTACTCACTTAAGTCCAGGAAGAATATAGGATAAACCCAAGGAGAAACACTCCAAGACACATATTAATCAAACTTACCAAAATTAAAGACAAAGAGAAAATGTTGAAAGCAAATAGGGAAAAACAACAAGTAACATCCAAGGGAACCCCGATAAGCTTATCGGCCAATTTTTCAGCAGAAAATCTGCAGACCAGAAGGGAGTGGCACCATATGTTAAAAATGATGAAAAGAAAAAAAAAAAAAAACCTGCAACAAAGAATACTTTGCCTAGCAATGCTCTCATTCAGATCTGAAGGAGAAACCAAAAGCTTTACAGATGAGCAAAAGCTAAGAGAATTCAGCACCATCAAACCAGCTTTACAACAAAAACTAAAGGAACTTCTCTAAGTGGAAAAGAAAAGGCCATGACTACAAATAAGAAAATTAAAAATGAGAAGGCTCACTAGTAAAAGCCAACATAGTAGAATCACTTTTAAGATTCATGACATTGGAGTTCCCGTCGTGGCTCAGTGGTTAACGAATCCGACAAGGAACCATGAGGTTGCAGGTTCGATCCCTGGCCTTGCTCAGTGGGTAGGTTGCAGCTGTGGTGTAGGTTGCAGACGCGGCTTGGATCCCGCGTTGCTGTGGCTGTGGTGAAGGCCGGCTGCTACAGCTCCTGTTAGACCCCTAGCCTGGGAAACTCCATATGCCGCGGGTGCGGCCCTAGAAAAGGCAAAAAGACAAAAAAAGAAAAAAAAGATTCATGACATTAACAGAAGAGGCATTACTAATGTACCAAAGTTGTATGTCTTCCTATTGAGGCTTGTTGTGTGCCAATCCACTTATTTTAGTTTTTAAACTACTTTGAAATAGTTTTAAATCATTTAGTAATTAATTCTGATGTAATTTCTATGTTTTATTGCTGTGATTAATCTATTTTAACTAAATTTTCTGTTACTGTTCGAGAATGAGATTTATGTATATTTGTCTTACATCTAATATAATTACTAAAGTGTGGTTTTTACTTGCATGACTAACAAATGATTGTAAATTTGTATAAAGAATCACTTACACATCCCTTTTTTTTGGCTGAAGCACTTGGAATTTCCCAGGCCAGAAAGTGAACCCATGCCACAGATATAACCAGAATCACAGCACTGACAATGCTGGATTTTAACCCACTGGGCCACTAGGGAACTCCCTGCACATCATTTTTGAATGTCACAATGTGTTTTTACCATTAAGCCTTATGAATCTTAATGTTCTTCTTTTGTTGTATAAGACATCTGGTAAAATGTTGAATAAAGTTCATAATGGTCTTGTACTATTTCTGATTTAAAGAAAAATGGTTTAACAATTTTAAATTGAGTCTATTGTTTTCTACAAGCTTTTGTAGATATCCTTTATTAAAATAAGTAAGATGGTCTCTATTTCTACCTTGGTTTTTCTTTTCTTATAAATATTTGTTGAGGAGTTCCCATCATGGCACAGCAGAAACGAATCCGACTAGGAACCATGAGGTTGCAGGTTTGATTCCTGGCCTCGCTCAGTGGGTTAAGGATCCGGCATTGCTGTGCTGTGGTGTAGGTTGCAGAAGCGGCTCGGATCATGCATTGCTGTGGCTCTGTAGCTCTGGCAAAGGCCTGCAGCTGTAGCTTTGATTAGACCCCTAGGCTAGGAACCTACACATACCACAGGTGTGACCCTAAAATGACAAAAGACAAAAATAAATATTTGTTGAAATTATAAAATTATTTTTATTTAAAAATCATAATTTAATTATTTATTTTATTATTACATCTTCTAATAATAAACCAAACTAGCTACTCTGGTATAAGTCCATCTTGGTTAATATATTTTATAAACTGCTGAGATGGTTATATTTTCTTTCTGTTTTTGTGCCTGTATTTACCTAGATTGATATGTAGTTGTATTTTTTGTTTTATTTTGATATCAAGGCTATAGTAGACTTGTATATAAGTTCAGACTGTTCCTACTTTTCTGTTTTGTGAAATATATATAAATCATTTTAAAATCAGAATTATCTTCTCCTGTTTGTTTGTTGATTCCTGATGTAAAGATATATCAGCCTGGTATTTTCTTTGAGGGAATATTTTCTGCTACTGATTCAATTTCTTAATAGGTTAAAGGATTAGTTTTGAGAACTTCTAGTCTTCTAGGAATAATCCACTGGACCGTATTATCTTATTTTAAAAATTTTCCTCTGCACTTATTCAAATAGCATCCTTTTCTGAGTATATCAGCTAGACACCTGGTGGAAGGTTATCTTGAACCCCTTATATGAGAGGAGATGCAGAAACGTGTCTTCACTAGAAGAGTCATTTACTGTGAATATGAATTGACTTTTCCTGCTGAACCTATAATATGGCACTATCACTCTCCGTAGGTTTAAAAAGCCTGCTATAATAAGCGCTATTTCTGATCACAGAATTTTTTTCATAGCAAAAGAAGTAATGCAATAGGCTCAAGCTTATGTAAGCCATAGGTCTTAACATGTTCTCCATCATCCAGAAATAGATTGACTTAGAAGCCAATAAAAATATCAGTTTAAAACAAAATGACAGTTCTAGGTGGAAGAAAAACCTTGAGAATTTAATATTCTGTTGTAAAGCATGTGGTCTATTATCTGAACTAGTTGCCATTCTATGAAACTCTTTCACCCATTGAAAGATAGTACAAAGATATAGAAATCAAGGAAATAAATTACTTGTAAGTAATTAAGATTACTTAAGAAATCTTAAGAAACAATTTAAGAGTGAGTAGGAAATTAATTGCCCACTCTTAAATTGTTTTTTATCCTCAAGACTTCAGTCTTATACAAGGGCTTGGACTTCCACCTGTGGATTCAACAATGGTTTCACTGACTTGGACGTTAAGATGCTGCTTAACCACTGAATTCTTATGCCACTGAGTTTACATGCAGTAAAGAGGATTACGTCATTGTCTGGAGATATTAATTTTGATTATTAAATGGAACTAGAGCTGCTACTGGAGTGGTACCTGTAGAACACAGGGGAGCCTCTGAGACACATCCCTAGTAATTCTAAATAAAGAGCAAACGGTGAATAAACAACCATAAAAACCCCATGCAGGTATGTTTTAAGGGTTCAGGTTTTTTTCTTTTTTTGTCTTTTTAGGGCCGCACTCATGGCATATGGAGGTTCCCAGGCTAGGGGTCTAATCGGAACTACAGCTGCCAGCCTGTGGCACAGCCACAGCATTGCCAGATTTGAGCTGCATCTGCGACCTACACCACAGCTCAAGGCAATGCTGGATCCTTAACCCACTGAGAGAGTCCAGGGATCGAACCAGCAACCTCATGATTCCTAGTCGGATACATTTCCACAGTGCCATGGCAGGAACTCCAAAGGGCCCATTATTTCTTTCAAAAAAGAAGTTTTGGGTCACAACACAATGTAAAAAAAAAATAAAAATCCTAACCAGTGAAGGTGTGGCTAAAGGGAAATGGAATTTGGATTGGGTAGTAGAGAAAGTATAAAACAAGATTCGTAATGGCTTTCTATATTTAATTATTTGATTTGTAGAAAAAAATGCATGCATATATCTCTGTCTCTATCTGTAGCCCAATTTCATCTACTTTTCTCTCCCTTTAAATGACTCTGTTTTATAAGGTATGTTGATATAATTAACCTTTAAGTTGATCTCTAAGTTATAGGATATCAAAGTGGGATTGTCATGGAATCAGATGGGAAGTTATCATCACCTAGAGATCTGTTCAATGCCCAATGTAATGTACTTTTGAATCAAAAATAATTCTAAAATATGTTAACTGAAAAAAATTGAAGGATTTTTGAAGGTTTATTTTTATCAATCGTGTGTGAATATATTTTCATAAGACAGTAAAACAATATATACTTAAGTTTAGCAGGATTAGAATTTGGAAGGATTTATGCTAAATTTTTATATTTTATAGCCTTTTCTAATTTATAAGAAACATGAATTTATATAATAAAGTATAATGAAGGGAAAAATGAAAATAATGACATAGCTGGAGAACTTAATTTTTGCAGTCATTGATTATGCTACCTTTGAATACGAAGTTACATAAAAATTAATAAGTGAAAAAAAGGATTGTCATAATTTAAAGTGTTTTACATTAAATTATTTTAATAAACTAGAAAGATATACATGAACTTGTTAAAATTTAACTAGATTGTTTTTGGAAAATGATGGTATTTTTGTGTGATTTTGCTCTTCTGTGTTTTACAAATGTCTAATCAAGGTTATATGTTACTTTGTAATAATAGAACAAATCATTACTATTAATGAGGTTTTTCTCAGAAATAAGTTCTTATATTGGGTTGTGTGAGTAAGGTGTTGAATTTAAATTAGAAGTCTTTATCGGTAATAATGCATCCTTAGATATTCATATGTGTAAAATGAGCAAATGGTATTACTTTTTCCTTTCTTAAAACAAAGATAATTAAAACATATGTGAAATATATTGCATTCTATACAGCATAGCTCCAAGTTAATTATAATTATGGCTATAAATATTTCCATCACTATATTAATTATAATAAGAGATTTAGGTAGTCATGTATTTTATTATTCCACATACAATTGCAAGTAATATATTTCAGTTTTGCTTCTTTGCAATACTAATTGGTCTATTTGGCTTTCCCATTATTACAGCTGTTTTCACAAATATTTTTAGTGATTTCCAAACATTTTGTTACCTTTCTAGGAATGAATAATTTGTGGCCATGTGTATTTCAAATTGAGGTAGAGGTAATTTTTCAGTCATTAAGTATCATTGACTATTGTGACATTTTTGCTCAGTATTTATTTCAATTTATTTTCATGAATATTTTATAGAAGAAATTTTAAAATATGTTGTTACAATATATTAGCAATATCTTAAGACTCACTTGAAAAGAAAATGTTGACAAAAGTATAATGCTTTGTGAATCTTAAAGTACATGTGTGTCTATCTGTATTCAAAATCATTTTCTTAAATGTTATGGCTAGAATATTATACAGTTTCAAAATATATGACGTGGCAACTATCACATTTGTTTAATTATCTGATTCCAGGGTTAATTGACTATTGAGTATTAGTAATGCCATATTACTATTTATTGGGAGCCAGAGGTTAAAGTCCATTTAATTCTTTATTAATATTTGAATAAGCTCTTATTTGAAAATATGCAATAAAACATACAATATATAAAATATGCAATAAAGTACCCATTTCTCACTGTGTTTTTCTAGACAAAGAATAATTAAGCAAAGATCTATGACACCTTAGCTTTGATATCATAGAGAACTTCTAAGAAGTTTTAAAATATAATACTAAGAGCATTGTGAACAAATGGTAACTCCACAGATTCTAAGTAGTGAGATCTATACCAAGTGATGAATTCTTTAACAGGAAAAGAAGAATAATATCTACCCTAGAGCTGAGATTAGTGATTTGCTAGTGTCCTTATTTGGGGAAATGTCACTTGGAAATCAAGATCTCAGCACTCTGTGCTTACTGTTAACAAGGTGTCATAGATTCTAAGTTCATTTTATGGGTTAAACCCTTGAGGTTTTCAATTCAGCTAACACCGTGGGACTTTTATTTTTCTTTATTTCATATTTCTCTCCTTTTTCTTTTCTAGGCAGATTAATGTACATGGCTACAAACATATCTGCATATACTTCTAACTCTGGTATTTGATATAAACTACCTGCCTGGACTTCTTAGTGCCCTGCCATAAATGCTGTACTTCCTTTGCCACAACCCAGTTCCACCAGAAGAAGAGCCACTGGACAACTGAGTTGGTAAGTAATCCTTTGAGTATGTTGGGTTGAAGTCTGGAACATGAGCTTGGGAAAAAGAGCATCTCCTTTCTATCTCTCCTGGACCCTCTCCTCATCACCACTTTGAGTAATGGTCCTTCTGAATTTGGATCTAAGCAGCTCAAGTCAGACAGATGACCACAGCTCCTGGATCTCCCAGATAATCCAAGTCCAAGTAATTAGGAGTGTAATATATTTTAATATATTATAAATGAAACAATTTAAAATATGTTTATACTTTTGGAGTTCCCGTTGTGGCGCAGTGGTTAACGAATCCGACTAGGAACCATGAGGTTGCGGGTTCGATCCCTGCCCTCGCTCAGTGGGTTAACGATCCGGCGTTGCCGTGAGCTGTGGTGTAGGTTGCAGACGCGGCTCGGATCCTGCGTTGCTGTGGCTGCGGCGCAGGCCAGTGGCCACAGCTCCGATTAGACCCCTAGCCTGGGAACCTCC
>PVHT021183518.1:19820190-19848700 GCA_004024745.2 Catagonus wagneri | reverse complement strand
AGTACACAGCTTGTAATAAAATTCACTCAAATTTTGCAATTATGATTTCTGCCTAAAAGGTGCTAAGGAGATATAAGGCATCAATAATTGAATACATGGTGATGATTCTTACATTGTTTTCACTTTCACTGAAAACTTTTAGTAGCTGTAGAAAGAGAGAATGAATTTTCCAAAGTTAGTATTAAAAAAAAGGTTGATGTAAAAGAAGGGCTACCCTGGCAGTGTTCATAAAAGATGTAAACAGCACAGAATGCAGAGAGAATCCCTGGACAATGAAGGAAAGACAAGAAAATAGAAGCCCCCCCTCCCCTGGAATTTCCTCAGGTGCCTCTTAACTAAGGATTTCATTAATACTTTAGCATGGAGAGATTTCTAGTTAATCATGTTTGGGGGAAGAAAGTGGTAAAGAAACAAATGCACAGTACAAAATGATGTAAAGTTATTGAAATTTCATAACAAAACTCACTGGTCTTTGTCTGTAGCTTATCTCTATAATTATAGGGAATCACAGACAGCACACTGTTTAGTATATATTCATATATATAGTATTTAGTTACATGTTATGGATTTGTTTCATTCATCCTAAATTTAATTTGTAAGACACTTATATGGTTTTAGTGAAAGCCTTTTTTTTTAATGTGATTGGATTAGGGCAACTGACTGTACACTTGGCATCTCCTTCCTGCTCTAAATTTCTAGGAAAGACATTAAAAAAAAAACTTAATTGCAGATCTGGAACTCTAGATGTACCCTTCTTAGGCTTCAAAGTCTGAATGTATCTTGAGAGACTGAAGGAAGAAAATGTTTCCACAGGAGTGGGTTTGTATAAATGATAAAAGCAGCTACTTGCTTAGAAGAAGCAGTCGAAGGAAAGGGAATTTTCTCAGGCACTCATCGGGGTTGTGACCCAGAACCTGAAAGAAATAAGACAGGTTACTACACCCCAAATTTGCAGGCAGAAGACAGGTGGATGCCCAGGAGAGGACATAAAGTATAGGCACCACATCCTGCACCCAGAAGATTAGCCACAAATGCATACTTCGTGCCACTCCCCAAAAATCACTGGAGCGATCTCCATGAGGGCACAGAGACCTCCCCTGGGGTGACCTCCATGCTAGAAAAATGCCTGATACATAATAGGCACCTAATAAATATTTGCTAAAATAATGAACACGTTTTTTGCAGAACAGGCCATAGGAAGGAAAGAAGATGCTATTCACATTTGGCTGTCCACCTTTTACATCACTTCTATATATAAGCTAGAATTGAACCTGTTAATCAAAAATCTTGGGATTCAGATATTCCTGAGATTTGAAATTATTAATGAATATTTCAAACACCACATATCTCTGTCCAGTTTAGGTAAGAAATAGTAAATGATTCCATCATTTAATCGCCCTTCTTAGAAATGGAGATGGTTTTATGGCAGTGATTTCAAATAGAGGAGAGGTATGAGGATTGGCCCAGATGTACTTCTTACAAGGCTGTCCTTGTGGTCATAGAGTGAGTACCACAAAGATTAGTGGCTCAAGTTTAGTCTCCTTCACATTTCAACATCGTGACAATAGGGTCCAGTCTAGGACAGGCTGTCAATAAATGTTTGGTAAGGTAATAGTTGAATGAATGAATAACTTTGTTTTCCAAGAAGTGCAAATTCATGTTAAGTTATTCTCTCTCTGTTTTTTGCCTTCACACTTTTTCCTGCTAACTTGTTTACATATTCCAAATGCTCTAAACACTTAGGCATTCACACTTTTTAGCATATATATTATCTCTTTGAGCAGAAATTAGCTACAGGGTAAAATGTCTTTGCTGCCTGGCGTGTGTTATCTATTTTCTAAACATCCTCAGTGAGCTTAAGGCCCTAGGACGAGACAAACCAGTTAACAAACACCTGCAATGACATTTTGTACTGAGTGATAGAAATCTATGTAGGTTCTGAGGAAGGCGAAGGAGCAGCAGAAATGTTTCAGGAAGGTGTTGATGATAGCTATTTGTGAAACTGAAAAGTGGTGAAGAAACCCAGGGAGCAGGAAAAGCTAGCCTTCCTTAGGATATCTGGGAAGAGGCTGGTGGATTCAGAGTCACAGGCATGGCAAAAGAAGCAAACTGAGCTCAGATGACTGGAGTCTTTTTGTCATTTCCTTATAAATATACCTAACACACATTTATCGAAAGTCTGTTATATTCTAGACTCTAGCAATAAAGCGGTGAAGACAAATTGTTGCCCTTATGGGCTTTATACTCTAGCAGTAAAGACAGACTGCTAAAAAGAAAAAAAAAATGTATAGCATGATAAACAAAACGTAAGCACTGGGAGAAAAATAAAGCAAGTGAGAGAATAGGAACTATCAGAGGGCAGTCAGGGAAAATGACATTTATATATGGTCATAAAGAAGAGAAATGAGCTGAGTAGATATGACTGAATAGGGAGTGGGAGCAGAGAGCATTCCAGGTGTAAGGAAAAATTGCTTGGTAGCCTGAGTCTTTACCCTGCCCTGGAGAATGTCCTTTGCTGTAAGACTACAAGAGTTTCCCTTGACTCTTGTCTTCTGGGTTTTCCCACAGATAGTAGGACATTTTCCTTTTAAACCAGAGTTTGAGCAAATGGTTTGTGAGCTCACTATGAAAAGGGGCAGTACTTTATGAAATACTTTAGGTGTGAATGGATTTTCAGAATAAGTGAGTTTTGTGTGATACTTTTAATTTAATGGATTTGAGCCTTAAGTCTGTATGATAAGTTTTTTTTTGCATTTAACAGGAGCAGAGACCTAAATATTTTCAAGGATCGGGCAGACATGTTAATAAATGAGACTGGCTAATGTGTGACATTAAGGAGTGGTGAACCCTAGAGAAATAGAAAGTGCCTTCTCTACCCAATGACCCAGGAGGTGAGTGTGGGAATAGGGTGCTAGAATGAAGGAACAGAGACATCAGACTTTAGAAATCCTGAGCGAGCTGGTATTTCATTGTTGGAGCTAAGAGTAGAATACAACACTGCAGTGACTGGGAGATAAAACAGTGGGTGAATGACATAAAATGGAACCTGGTCAGTAGCCACAGGGTAGGAAATTGGAGCTCAGCATAAGGTTGGCATGATAGCTCACTGGCATGGGAATTTGTGTCTACAAAACTTTTGGCAGCCTGGGGTCTACCTCCTAGGGATCAGTGTCCTTCTTAGAGATAAGGAGCTGACCAACATTTTTGTAAAGAGCCACAGGGCCAATATTTAAACTACCTGAGCTGTATGGTTTATGTCCCAACTACTCAACTCAGTCGTAGTTGTATGCAGAAGCAACTATAAAAATGTGGAAACAAATACATGTGTATATGCTCCATTAAAGCCTTATATATCAAAATAGGTTGTGAATCAGTCTCAGCTCATGGGCTCTAGTTGCAAAACCCCTATTACACACGAGGAGGTTGCTTCTCTTTCAAGATATGCTGACAGTCACTTAAGGCTTGATTTAGAGTTGCTGTATTTAAAGCCACTGATTTCTGAACATTTTGTTGCGTATATATGGACAAACACAAAGTTCTTAAGATAGATACAACTATAAGTAAAGCTTCGAAATTTCTAGTAATTTTCATCATATATGTTCATTCCTTTACTCACCCAATAAATATTTACTGGATTTTGTATTTTGCCCCAAGCATAGTCTTTGGCACTAGGATTATAAGAACAAACGAGGTAGAGGTAGATACAGTTCCTGGTGTCAAGGACGGCAGTTTATTCTGACTGTGATTTAATTGGTGAACATGAAAGATGATATCTTGGGTCACTTCTGTTAGAAAGTATGGAAATTCCCTGGGCACTTTCCCCTGTTACTCAGGAAAGAACATGTCTTGAGCAAAATAAAGAACTTAAGGAGAAGGGTCTGAGTAGAGAGCATGTCTATGTGCACTCCTATCATCAGTCCCCGTGAGGTGTAACTCCAGGGTCAGCCCCTGAGCAAGAGGGAATGCTCAGTTATACCACCTGCTCTTCAGCTGGTGCTGGCACAGCATGGGGGGGGGGCTCTCTCCAGCTTAGAACTTCCTTACCTGCTTTGTGGGTGTTTTAGTCTCCTAGAAAATTCCGTTATGATAGAATGGAAAGAGCTATTCTAAAATGTGACGAAAATAGGGATATTGCGTGGATATAATGGCCAAATATTCTTTTTTAAAGCCTTGATAATGATTTCTCGTCACGGTCTGAAAGCAAAGAATAAACTGGTGAAAACGCTTGATTGATCCCGCGATATCAGTGCCAGTGCTTAGGAAAAAGAGCTGAGGGCTAAAGTGCCCCATAAAGCATTCCATAGTAAAAGTGATGATAGTTATAGGAAAATAAAACAGGATCGTAGCCAAAGTGAAGATTTACTGCAACTTCTCAAACAATATAATAGCAAAAAGAGTGGGATGGATTTTTTTTTTCTATATGATAGTTCAGCAGCCCACAGTTCTTCTTCTTCTGTTATTTTCATAAATAAATCTTTCACAATTCTTAAATGTGCCACTTCCTCATTGGAACTGTGCAGCCTTATAGCTTGAGATAATCAAGAACCCTGAAGGCAAATACTTTTCAATTTTTTTAGTTCAAGCATGAGAGCATAATCCTTTTGAATGTCATTTATGCTATATTTCTATCATGGTATCAATTATTTATATACAGTGTCTGATCTTGATGCATTTTGCAATGAAGGAACAGTTGTACAATGGATGTGTGTGGAGGATAAGGGAAGACATTTATAATGGGATGGAAATGAGTGGTTACATGAGGATTAAAAAGAACTAGAAACATATTTAAAAGTACAATGAAAGCTTCAAATGTCTCGATTCAGTAGGTACTTTTTATACTATAATTTTTACATATAGATCTAAAAAGATTATTAAACATGTAGATGAAAGAAGTCTTCCTTTCTCGCTGATTTATTGTCTGATAATGGGAACACTGCTTGGGTGGTTTAATTTGATTCGTAAAATGGAATAAGTTAAAATCTGATTACTTTGCTTCATTTAATGAAATGACAGTTTAGTTATTCGATCATTACTGATCTTTTTACTTTTCAGTTTTTTTAATGATTAAGCAGGTAATGAGATTTTAAATCTGCCCCATCATAGAGCAGCTACACAAACTTTTTTAACCTACTTGCATGGGCAGATTGATTTTACACACACACACACACACACACACACACACACCCTACTATATTTAAGGTGATATATATTAATATATTAATTAATATATTAAGGTTTTATATATTGCATTGAATATGGTAGGAATTTAATAATTTAGTTGTTGAAACAACAAATCAAAAAGATGAAAATTTAAACTCTGATTCAACATGAATGCTAGTAGTATTTTGTAGTAGATCACTGTCACTGCCATTTCATTATTGTTCCTGAGGAAAGGCTGTATTTCATGTTAGCAATAATTCAGCCAAAGAATTTTTCATGAGGCCTGAGCATTGGAAATTTATCTATGTTAAATACTATGAGGTTCTACTTTAAATGAATCCTGAATGTAAAGGCGTTAACCTGCAGCATTTTTGTAGCTTTGATGACTTCACATACACTTTTAAGTTAGAATTAGGATTTGCTGATTCTTTTGTTGATGTTAATATACAGTGAAAATATACATCAGTGATTGTTACAGAGCTTAAAGATGAGTGAAATTTGAAGGAACACCAAGATCTTTATCATATACCTAATCTTACATGAGATTTTTAAAATACTGTTTTTTTTTCCAGT
Source organism: Catagonus wagneri (assembly GCA_004024745.2). Classification (NCBI taxonomy): domain Eukaryota; kingdom Metazoa; phylum Chordata; class Mammalia; order Artiodactyla; family Tayassuidae; genus Catagonus; species Catagonus wagneri. Next base: position 19,842,967 of record PVHT021183518.1, on the reverse strand, counting down.
GTACTGTTTTGAATATCTGAATATATTCTAGATTCCATTATCCATAATACATATGGAGAGGACTACTAGGCAAAGTAAACAAATCCCTCATTAATTTCTTTTATGCAAACGTTTTTCTGGACACCTATCTTCCATGAAGTATTATGCCTGACATTTTAGTGAGCACCTAGAGGGCTAAGATGTTGTTTGTTCCAAGTGGAAGGAATACAGCTAAAGAATAAATAGTGATATTATAGGGCAAAAGATAATTGCTCTGGCAGAGGAGCAATTGGGTGCTACGGAAATTCACAAGAGTAAGCAATTATTGTTTTATTAGGCAGAAGATGGATCAAAAGTGTTTTATATTTTATAGAGTGTGGCATTTGAGAATGACCTTGAAAAGGAATAGGATTTCAAAACAAACAACAGTCAGGAGACTCCTGGGGGCAAAGAAGAGCATGCCAAAGGAAGAGGCTGAAAGCAAGGGCTATGTTCAGGAATGTGTATAACATGCAACCTATTGTGACGTTTAAATGGGAAGGCAGAGGAAGATTAAGTTTAAGATGTAGGCTGAGGACACTGTGGATAGGCCTTGATCAATGAGTCTACACTTAATTCTTTGATAGGTAAAACCACTAAGATGTTTTATTTGTTTTAGTAGCAGATTGTTATAGTGACTTTGCAAAAGTGTTTTGCCTGGTATATTTGGTATAATAAGGGCAGCTTTGGAAAGTAGATTTTGGAGGAGAACTGATCTTCACAGAGGGTATTTGAGGAACTAGAATGGCTTCAATGTTAGGAGACCTTAACTTTGCAAATTAACCACTGTCTGGACATCTGGACCTTTGCCTTGTAATCACAGGAAAAAGTGATATTTCATTAGTGTCAGAGCTGAATCTTTTAAATATGCAGATAAGAATGTGTTAAACTTTTTCAGTGGACATTTATTGGTCTTGGGAGGAAAAAATCAAAATCTCTGACATGGCCGATAAGGCTTTAGATATTTAGGCTTCCAGCAGTTTTTAGACCTTTATCTCAAAGTAATGTAGCTTATTTCTGTCTCTGTTTTGGTCATATTAGGCTCTGTGTATCTCAAATGTGCCAGGGGATCCTCCTTGGAACAACCCTTCCACCCTTCTCTTGGTGGGTTTCTATTCTTCTGAGATCTCAGCTCTGTAATGACTTTGTCAGTGAACACGCCTCTCAAGTCTACTGTATTACTTCCCCAATAAGAATTCTATCTATTCTGTGTGTTTCTCGTTGGTGTTGCTCATTCCAATCATTATTTAACATTTTGTCTGGTCTTTAATACTTCTCTCTCAAGAGACCATATACCCACATGGATTTTCAGCCACCATTGTGCCTGAAATAGAATCTTCAACAAATATTAATTAAAGGAATGAAAATAAATAAAATTCCTGTTTATTCTAGACTGAAAAAATAGAGCTTTAAAAATATACATTAAGAAGTAATCAAGCCAACTAGACACTTGTATTGAACTGACCAGGCCATTCTCTAATCTGTTAAAGCGATAAGGGAACGGTGTATAACATCCTATTGTGATACACATAATACAATTTATTTCTCAGTACTATTTTTGACTAGACATTGGGTTGTTTATCTCTTTTTTTTTTTTTGTCTTTTTAGAGCCACACCCATGGCACGTGGACATTCCCAGGCTAGGGATCAAATTGGAGCCATAGCTGCCAGCCTATGCCACAGCCACAGCAATGTCAGATCTGAGCTTTGTCTATGACCTACACCACAGCTCATGGGAACTCCAGACCCTTAACCCACTGAGTGAGGCCTGAAATAGAACCTGAATCCTCATGAATCCTAGTAGGGTTTGTTAATCACTGTGCCACAAAGGAACTCCATGTCTCTCGTTTTTGTATTTCAAATAATGCTATTTTATTACTCTTGTCTTTAGATACACATTTTAATAATTTGTATCCAGAAAGATTGCTAAATATATATATTTAATACAGTTTGTTTTTTATTTTTATATTTATAATCATATTTTCTGCAAATTATGGAAATTTTATTATAATTTTAATTACCTTTTATGTAAATCCTTCATTTCTCTTCTTTTTTAACATTATCTTACCTATTCTTGGATTTTTGAATTTCCATACAATTTTTTCAATTTCTTCAAAAATACAGCTGCATTATTTATTGTAATTGCATTTAATTTATAAAAAGAATATAGACTGGGTGGTCACATAGCATATCAAGAATTCAAAAGTTAGGGGAACAGAAGGGCACTTGAAAAAGAAATCTATAATTAGCGTACTAAGAGATTTGAAGTATATTATGGAATTTAAAAAATACCATGAAAAATGGGTAGATAAAAAAATATTTGAGAGTTAACATACAGTTTTTTGGAAAAAAATTAATGGAACTCTAGAAAATGCAAGAAGCCAGAGAGATAGTAATTATACAAGAAAAGATGTATTATTAGTTCTTGGCTGCAATTCTTCTTTGATAGCTAGAGCTACATGAGTCATTTTGGGCCATGTTTTATTTTGAAAATACCATCTTTGTACCAGAATGGCACAGAAGAATCATAGAAAATCTTGATACACTGGTAATAGGATATCTGGAGTTGAACACTGTACAGTCATCCCTCCTTATCTGCACTTTCTGCATGCACAGATTCAACTAACTGCAGATTGACAATGTTCCGGGAAAAAAAATTCCAGCATTTCCAAAAGCAAAAATTTAATTTGCAGCATCCTGGCAACTATTTATGTACCATTTACATTCTAAATATACCTTGATATTATAAGTTATCTAGAGATGATTTAAAGTACAGTGGTCCTTCTGTCCACAGGAGATTGGTTCCAGGACCTATCCTCAAATACAAAAATTCTTGGATGTTCAAGTCCCTTATATAACCTAGGCACATTCCCCCATAATCTTTAAATCACCCCTAGATTGTTTAAAATATACAATGTAAAGGTTATGTAAAGGCTATGTAAATATTTGATGGTGCAATTTTTTTGGAATTTTTTTCAAATATCTCCTATCTGTGGTTGGTAGAATCTGTGGATGTGGAACCCATGGATAAGGAGAACCAGCTGTATTCAGGTGGATGTGTGTGGGTTATATGCAATATACTATACCATGTTATATAAGGGTCTTGAATGTCTGCAGGCTGGTATCTATGGGGTTCCTGAAACCAATCCTCTGCGGAAACCAAGGGACAACTGTTATTTCTACCTCCAGAATTCTTTTATAAAGAAAAACAAATCCACTTCTGTTTTCTTTAATCCAGTATAATTGGGTTTCCCCCCTCATTACACGTGAATGAAACCAATATGTTATATTAGTACTTAGATGACCAGAAAAATTTATTAATAATGATTACAATGTTGGTAATAATAATATGGAAGGATTAGAAAATGAGAAATTTAGAAAAATTAAAATAGGAGGCACTCTATTAGCCTTCTTTTATAGAGTGGAGAATGAAGATTAGAAATATAATGAATTAAGAAATAAAGATCTAGCAATTTTATATAAAGTTATAAATGCTGGGGAGCATATGAAGAAAAATGATGATTAAAGTATAATGCATTGAAATAAAGGAATGAGGAGAAGGAATATAGTGTCAAGAAGCTAACTTTGACTTTTATTTTAGGGAGTAAATCATATATGAAAAGATAAATGATTGAGACTTTTATGTTTTTTATATAAAGAAAAAACTGCAAGGATAAATAACTAGAATATTGAAATATATTTGAATAAACAGTTAATAAATACATTGCAGTTGAAATATGGGAAGACAGTACTATTTATTTCTAAGTAATTCCAAGAATAGCAACCCTATAATCATTTCTCCAGTTCTCAGATTTCATCCACATCAAATGTTAAACGTATCTTTCTGTTGTTGGGTGTTCACTCCTATATGAACAGTATCAGAATCTTTCTCAAAAATCTTTAACCTTAATGAGGCATATTTGATCATTATAGTTTCTGTGCTATCATTATTTGATGACATACAAATTGTTTGATCATTCACCAGTGTTTTGTTTGTCCATTTTTTTATACATACATGCAAACGCAACTAAGGACAGATTTTGAAGAATTCAGTAAAGCTCCCATTGAATGAGAAGATTCATCTGCTCTGTGTACCTGTGTTGAAATCTCATTCCAGGTTCTATTTCACAAAAATCTTTCAACTTGACTGTAGTCTTTAAATATTTATTATTTAATATAAATATTTAAACATTTAATATAGGTAGCTCACCTCTGAATAACTGCTAATGCTGAAACAATCACTGGGCATTTTTTTTTTCTTTTCCTCTGTAGTTCTGCTGAAACTTTTCAATATATAAAGTATAGATTGCAAAGATTCCTATGCAATGCATGAGATGCATGTAAAAATATACCAAAAGTGGAGTTCCCTTCGTGGCTCAGTGGTTAACGAATCCAACTAAGAACCATGAGGTTGCGGGTTCGATCCCTGGCCTTGCTCAGTGGGTTAAGGATCTGGTGTTGCCGTGAGCTGTGGTGAAGGTTGCAGATGTGGCTCGGATCCCACGTTGCTGTGGCTGTGGCGAAGGCCGGCGGCTACAGCGCCTGTTAGACCCCTAGCCTGGGAACCTCCATATGCCGCAGGTGTGGCTCTACATAGAGGCAAAAAGACAAAAAAGTATATATATATATATATACCAAAGGTGAACCAAAGAGATGAGTAGAATACTAGACTTGTAAAGGTATAAATAATCGATGTTCACATTTTTCCAATAATAAACAAAATTACTTGAGTGAGTAATACTGATTACTCTTCTATTAGTTGATAAAGTCTTTGAGGTACATTCTCTGAGTTGCTAGTCATTATACCACTTGATCCTTGTACAGTGTCTGAACACTCACTATCATGAGTGTAGGAAATATTTAATGAGTACCGAATATGTGGTAAATATGACCCTTGAGGCACAAATTTGCTTATGCTAGTAGTAGAAAACTTATTTCCTGATAATGTTGATCAAACATATTAATTGTGTCAGTCTTTTTTTCTGCCTGGTGGGGGGGAATCTCAGTGAACTTAAGGGCATTTCTACTCTTTGTTCAAGGCAAATATAAGTTACATCGGATGTTTCAAAGCACCAAGTAATGTGGTAGAGTTGAGATCTGGCCTTCTGTAGTCATTTGTTCATTCTGAAATTCATGCTGATATCTGCATTCCAATCTTGTATTTATTTATGGGCTCTTGTGCCTATTTAAAGCCTTCTTTATAATTGCAGTTTATTCCTATTGGGATTCATGTCATCTATCCATTGCAGTTTCCTGGATCAGGAAGGAACACTTTGGGGTTGCCCCAGTCTCTTTCTGCCTGGACAGATCCACTGTGTTCTCCATACCCCTTTCCCTGCTCAAAATTAATAGTGAGTTCAGGGTTCTTAGTGCTTTTCTCAAAATCATTCTGAGTGGCTAAGATGAATCACATATTTTTTGAAATCCTCTGTCTTATGCCTAGGACATTTAAATTTGTCCCTGTTATTTGGCTGTCTTGTATCTTTCCTAGGATAAGGAGAATAAAATATTGGTTTGCCCAAATTAGTGGGTAATGGGGACGTTAGGGATAACAGGCTGATATATAGGTATATAGTAGTGACTAAATTATTGAATTGAAATAGTGTATTATTTTTTTTAGTAACGCTTTCACATGTAATGCATCAGATTTACAAAACCTGAGATATCAACCATTAATATTTTAATTGCATAGATCAATACATTGGCTCAAAGAAGTTAACTTTCTTAATCCAATCTGCTGTTGACCCAGTTACTGATTTTTCAGTTTCAATCATTTTAGTTTCTAAAAGGCTTATTACTCTATTTGGGTATATTCATAAAAATTCTCATTTATTTCTATACTAAGTAAATATGCTTGTACTCTGTGCCTAGGGAACTCATCTCTGCTGGCTTTTCCTGCTTAATCACATTCCTAACTGTTTTTTTTTGTTGTTGTTGTTTTTTAATAAATCATTAAACTTGTATTATTTGGAATTTTAAAGGAGGCAGTTATTTTGAGAATTTTGTTGAAGGTGAGTTATGCTGTAAAGATGTACACTGTTTTTCAATCCAGTACCTAGGAACACAAGAAATTGGGCTTCTTAAAGACAAATACTTGGCCTGACCGTTTTTATACCACCTACACAGTATGAATTTGGCAAGAGAAACTGCATGAGAAATAATTCTTTTTCTTTCTATCAAGGAAAAAAACTTAAAGGTTTTTCTTGAACTTTTTTTTATTTTCCTTTTCTTCTTCTAAGGTTATATTGTATATGGGTTTGAAGATTGGTGGGATTTTTGCTTCACCTATAAACTAAGAGATTAGGCCATTGCTATCCCAGTTCTATGAAGATCCTTTTCTAATAGTCTCATCTATATCTTATGTCCCATGGGCTGCAAAGCCATGAAAATTGAAAAATGCCCACAAGGCAAATGCAGCTTCCTTGCTCTACTTATCTCTGGATTCTAACTTTTGTTTAGCATTTCACCTCTGAGGATTGCTTCTTTTCTTAGTAGTTTAAGAATCTGTTTTAAAATAGTGTTAGGAATACATCCAACATACTTAGTTGTTTTACTCAGGAGAGACAATCAATATATCTAGTCTCCTAAACTATCAGCAATGGAAGTCTAATCCTCTACTGTTGGATTACTAATTTACTTTATATTATAGATACCACTAAATCATTGTGCACATCTTTAAATAGATTTATGGCAAGAGTTTAGTAAGTGAAAATGATTGGCTGAATAGCATGCCTATAGTTAAGACCTTTGATTTTGAACTGACCAATTGACCATCAATAAGTTTTACTATATTACACAGAGCCATAAAAACAGGATAGGAAACTAGATATTATTGTTATTTCACCATATTACTTTTGAAACATGGAAAACTAATGATGTTAGTATCAGAAATGTAATTTTGACTAATTTAATAAATTAAAAAAAATTTAAAGCACTGAGAAAGAGAAAGTTCTGGATTTCATAACCAAGCCATGGAAAGATAGTATACTGGGCTGGATGGTGGTTCCTAAATAAATATGTCCATGTCCTAATCCTCAGAACCTCTGAAAGATACTTTATTTGGAAAAATGGGCATTTCCAGGTGTGATTAAGTTTAGGATCTTAAGAGGAAGAATTTATCTTGAATTTTTCTGGGCGGGCCATAAATGCAATCACATGTAACCTTATAAAAGATAGATTAGACTAAGAAACACAGAAGGAGACAGACATATTGAAGAGAAGGAGGTAATGTGACCACAGAAGCAGAGGCTGGAATGATGTGGTCACTGGCCAAGCAATGCCAACAGCTTTCAGAAGCTAGAAGAGGAAACGGATGGATTTTCCTTAGAGCCTTCAGAAAGAGTGTGGCCCTGATAACATTTTGCTTTTGAGCTTCTGGGTTGCAGACACTGAGAGAATAGTTTCTCTTGTTTGAAGCCTCCCAGTGTGTGGCACCTCTAGGAAATTAATACTGGCAGATTTTAAGAAAAAAATCTATCTTTCCCTCTATTTTTTTGTTTTGCCTTTTTTTTCCTTATCCCTTTTTATGGCTTCAGTCAGCTTAATTCTACAGGAAAGTGTACTTGACAAGAGATCTAGTAAGAAGAACAGTCATTTAACTTGAGTTTTTAAGTCCCAGGAAAAGAAAACTTATTTTCAACAAGTTTGGTTCTCAGTCCTTGGACAAGTCCTCATTACCATGGGGCGAGATACCACAAATGGTTAAACATGAGTTATTCTTTTGAACAAGGAAGACACATTTGTGACTGTCAGGTACTCATAATACTGCCTGAATAGTTCACAAAAGAAGGGAGAAGATTTTTTGAACAGATAATATTTAATCAATGACTGAATGTCCATTCTAATTCATCCCTTTATTCTGCACAACACACCGCCCCCCCCACACACACACGCACACACTAATAAAGTTCAATATTTGGTAAATGTTGGACTTTCGTTTCACTTGCATATGTTTTAACCAGAAAGCATCAAGAGTTCTATACCCAATAGACAGGTTCTCCTCGATGTCTGGCCTCTATTGTAGATGATGAAGATGACCAAGATGACTCATTGTAAGAGCTGCCACATTTTTCCTTTATTGAGGACAATAACAAATCTACCAGCCCAGACTCTCAATGTGTTTCATTGAGCGTCTCCAGGAGAACCCTAAACAAAAAGGCACACTTGAATTATTTTCTGTAGCTGTCCTCTATGTCATGTTAAATGTTTAGTGTTAGTGAAAAAAGTGATGCCATTTTGGATATCCAGTCCTTTCCCAAATTGTTCCTGTGATTATCAATTAATATTGCATAAATAGTTTATTCTCAGAGGAAGATTATGATGTGGCTCTTCCAGCCTCTACTGGACATATGTGGAGTTTTTTTACATTGTTGAATATGAAAAAATATCTATGAAGAGCACTCATAATTATGGACTATATGTAGATAGTTTGGGTAATTTTTATTAAATAAAAATCCAAGAGATCTAGGTACAATACACAAACACAATGTTGAGGATGAGACCTCAGTCTACCATTATTATTAATTACATTAATTATCATACCTGGCATTCCCTAATCATGATGAGGATAGAATGCACTTTAGAGAGTTAGGAACAATTTCAATATATATAAAACCTATCAACTTATGTGCAGAAACAGAGAAAAATATGTAAAGCATAAGGATAGAATGGATTGCGCTGTTAACTGTCAGATAAAATTTGTCTCAGATTTTGCTGTCTAGCAGCAAATTTTACATTCCAGAGATGAACTAGTCAAAAATGGATAATTTCATGCTTCACATAAACTACAGTGACGACTTCAGAGATCTAGAGAAAAGTCATATAACATTCTGAGATACACTTAGCAGATGAGAGAAATGATATATACTAGCGGCATCAATTGAACTGCAAGTTGTGTGTGAAGCAGCATAAAACATTAGCTTGGAATTTCATGTGCCAAAATATGAAATTAAATATAATAATGAATAAGTCTGAGAGCCATTCCATCTCTAATGCAATCCCCACATTTTTCAACAAGAGAAATAATAGAGCAGCACAAGAATTTTTTAGGGAGGTGTAACAAGATTCTTGAATTCTCCAAGCTGATCATTCAGCCAGTTATGCAGAGAAGAAAAATCCGTGCAAAGATGGCATGTTATTAGTGGAAATGATTTTTCATGATAAAAAAATTGTCTTAGCTACATTAAACAAATTTGTATTTCCAGAAATATAGCCAACAAAGAAACAATAAAAACAAGTTAACTAACCTGGGGGTGGGAGTCTAGAAGAATGAAAACTCTGTTCTTAATTTGATTTCAGATATTCTCAAATATAAGTATGTAATGATGTGGCATATAGGATACTACAAAAAATGGGAACTTACATTCTTAAGCCCCTGTGTCTAGAAGTGTCTAGATCTTATATTCTTGTTCAGTGGAATTTACTGCTAAATTTCATAGGGACTCACAGAAGGTCAAAATATTTGATTTGCCTGCATCTTTCTCCCACAGTCTGTGATGGATTAGGTGACTCTGCTTATACAATGTCAGATAGTCAGATTTAAGCTGAGGATATTCACTCCACCTGTTGAGTATTTTCAAGCATCAACATTTGGGGTTATAGTAAACCAAACATTCGGTTAGTGGAATGAATCACTTTTCTCACCTGGCTATGTTCTTTGGCATTGTATAATTCAAGAGTTGGCAAACAATGACCTATGGGTGAACTATAGTCCACAGGCAAATCTAGCTTGACTCTTATTTTTTAAAATAAAAGTTTTATAGGAACACATCCATGACCATTCATTTAGGCATTATCTGTGTCTGTTTTCTTGCTAGGACAGCAGAACTAGGTCTATGCACAACACACCAAATGGTCCACAAAGCTGAAAATATTTACTGTGTGAATTTTTTCATAACCAGTTTAAATTCCATGTTCTATTATGTATAGTAAATTGCAAACATTTTGTTCTGGTCTCTTAAGAAATAAAGCAAAGTCATGCTGAAACTTAGGTCATATGTTAAAATTTGAGGAGTTCCCGTTGTGGCTCATTGGGTTAGGAACCCAACATAGTGTCCTTGAGGATCCGGGTTGGATCCCTGGCCTCGCTCAGTGGGTTAAGTATTTGGCATTGCTGCAAGCTGCCATTTAGGTCACAGATGCAGCTTGGATCCTGTTGCTGCGGTGTAGGCCAGCAACTGCAGCTCTGATTCAGCCCCTAGCCTGGGAACTTCCATGTGCCATAGCTGTGGACCTAAAAAGGAAACAAAGAAGAGAAATTGAAATTCCTCTGGCCACTGAAATACAGGTAAATACTGGCATTCGAAAGAGTCATAAAAGACAATTTCGGGATTGAGTAAGTAAATTCTTACTTATGAAAACACTTCCAAATTTAAATACTATTTAAAACTCAGAGAACAAAAGTAACTCAGATCAGGTGTAATCTTATCTGACCTCTTAAACAATAAAAAAAAGAAAATACAGAACTTAGTTTCCTCTGCTCATTCCTGAGCCCGATCCCAATTAAGCAGAGACTGTGAATGATTTATTTTCTTGAGTCACGGGTAAGAAGGAGGCTGTTGGTCCTTCCTTTTGACATGGAAAATTATCTCACTCCCTGTGTCCCTCAGAGTAAGTTATCAATATGGGAGTTATGGGAATCCCGGGTGATCCATGTTATTTTAGTCAACTCAGTAACCAAATCAAAGTGATTGTGTAGCAGTCTAATCAATCACTCATTGATCTGCAATATAGTAAAAAAAGAAAGAAAGAAACATATTGACTATAAAATTATTGATGTTTTGATTATGTCCACAGAGGAGCTATAATCTCTTTATCAGTTGTTTAAACATAATTCATAGAATTACCTACCTGCTGTCATAATGCAAAACATGATAAAAATGTTCTACAATCTCAACTTTCAAAATACACCAAAACAGAAAACAAAGGCAACTGCTTTTTCAAAAGATAGATTGAAAAATATTTTAGGTAAAGATAGTGGAATAAAAATTGCATTTAGGATTATAACTGCATGTTTCTGCCCTCAGACACATTTTGACATGTTTTAATATTACATATGGAATGGCAAATAAAACTTTGTAGTAGTAGAAACCAAAAGCTTTAGAGTTAAGACCAAATTTTTAAAAACAGACAAAAAACTTGGCTTAAAATCTTAGGCCCGTCCTGCTGAAGTAACATTTGAAAGTAACAGAAATGTGGGGATGCCTCAGTCCTTCTTCAAGATAAAAGGCTCATCATCCCTTTCAGCCCTCATGGAAGGAAGGTTGAAAGCTGTCAGCTATTGACATCTGAAGAAATCGTCCTTAGCTAAAGAGAGTCACCTCTCCCAGAGTCACACCTTCTACCCAGACCAGCCCCCATCCAGTGACTGTCAGTGGTGCATCCTTATGACCAGATGCAGGCTGAAAATGTATTGCAGCTGGCAATCCACTTTGGTTAAGAAGAAATAATCCAAGTCAGTACAGTTGTCCTTTAGTGTCTGTGGGAGATTGCTTCCAGGACTCACTGCAGATACCAAAATGATGAATACCCAGTTCCCATAGTCCACCTACCATGTCTGTGGTTCTCCATTTGCGGATACTAAAGGCCAGGGGGACAGTTCTATGTAGATTCATGAGCAGTGACAAATGGCTTGGAGAGAGCGCTCAGAGACAGAACAGAGAAAAATAAATGGGTCGGCAATTTCGTCAGAAGCTTAAAAGAGAAAAATTAGAAAATTTGTGAGAAGATCTAGAATAGCAGCATGGAATGTGCCTACAGGTATGGACAGAAAGTATCTCATGTCATATTGATTGATTTGCAAATATTGATCTACCCTTGCACCCAAGGATAACTCCCACTTAATAAAGTCTGATGTCGGGCTCAGACCCCTTACTCCTTGGAGAGAACCTCTGCAATTGTGATTATCATCTCACATGTGGGTTCCCTGCTAAGGGATATGGGTATTGACCGCATGCCTTCACTGCCACCACCCTCTCAGTGTGATTCCTTCTCTATATATTTAGTTGTGGAAAATCTCTTCTGCTAATCTTCAGGCCATTCTCATAGATAGTTCCTCTATAAACAGTTGTAATCTTGGAATCCTCTGGGTCTTCCTACTCTGCCACCTCGGCCACAACACCCATGAACATTTTAATTGGCATGAACCTCATATGGTTCAACAGTGACACTGACGCGGCTGATAAAAACAAACAAAACCTGTTGTGCACGTAGACACATTATCACATTGAAAACAGGGCTTTTAAAACCAGGCGAGAGAAACTAGGATCCAGAACTATCTGGAAACAACTTCACTGAGACAGCATGTGAATAATTTTTGTGGCAAAGCCCCTGCAAAAGCAGGTCATTATAATAAGGAACTGGAATTGTATTTTTGGTCCTTAACGTTATTTTCTAATCTATCAGATTAGCTCTCTGCTGCTATGTAATTTCACAATCTGTCTGACCTAGTCTGTTTTTGGAATATGAAAATTTGTAAGAAGAAAAACGTCAAAATAATCACCTAAACTGCAAATAACCATGTGGGCCAAATTGTCAGTCAGCCTTCCATTTAAAAAGTGTAGACATACTGAACAATTGGGTGGTTTTGCCTGTGTGGTTCTGTCTTGGCCTCTTATCCAACAGTGACCATTATTGGCTTCCAGCTCTATTCAGCTTAAGCATTGCTGAGTGTTGTGATTGATGTTCTTGAACTTTTAAAAATTATCCTTTCTTTGATTTGGGGACATGCAGTCTAAGTGAACTGGGTAAGACGCGTGCACAGCTAGGAATGTCATGGGATGAGAAGACAAACAGGCAAAATATATCTCTGACCTGCAACTCAAATGTTTGAATCTTGTGGAAGATACGATTTATTGATCTCAGTATTCTTTCTCCACTTCTTCAGTTTATAAGTAGGACCCTGACTGCCCTCCGTTGCAGAATCAGCTGGTAGAGACTATATTCTCTTGGCTCCCTTGCTGTCAGTTCTCAGTACATGAGCAAAAGTGCTGTGTTCCTTTATGGAACACATTCTTAGAGGAAGATGCTTGCCCACCACTTCCTCTTTCCAGTTTCTGATCTCCAGGAAATAAATAAATCCAGAGGAAGAAACCATATGTTTGGGATGAGAGTCATTCCTTAGATTTCCACCTTCCTTCGGTCACTGTACTTTCGGAAATATCTTTGTAATATCAGCTTAATTTAAACCATATCAATGAATGAATCAAATTAATCAATAAACATATGAAGAGAAAAATAGGAAGTACTGTTAATAGCAGTGTGGGCTGCTCATATAAGCCTAGGAGTGAAAAGTAAATGAGAATATTTTTCAGAAGTGTCGTGAGAGGTGAGCAATATTAATAGAGGCAAGAATGCAAAGGAAAATCTAAAGTTGTAGAGCAAGGAATGGTTGACGGTAGAAATATGCAAAATTGACTCCATTATTTAAGTACACAGCCAGTTCTCCTGGCAATTTTATATAAACTTCTAATTGAAAAGCATGACACCTTAACCTTAACATAAATGTTTACTCTTAGATTTCCAGTCCAGTTTCCCTTATTCTTTTTTCCCAGTGTTCCACTCTGAGCTGTGACATAGAGTCATGAAAAGGAAGGACTTATAGGCCATTATTTAAGTATGTGCTATAGAACCGCTTAGACTTCATTCTGTTCCTTCACATACTCTTCTCTCACTTATTGTTACTAGACTCTTTGAATTTCAGTTTATTCTTATGTTAATGAGGATAACACCCACAACAGAAAATTAACATAAAGTTTGAATTAATAAAAATTCCTAAAAGGCTTAGGACATTCCCGGACACATAAGAAACATACATTTAAACAGTTTGTTGTTATTCATGTATCCTTATTAATAATAAAACCGTAACTGATGCCTGTGTCTTCAGTGACTAAAGCCTATTGATATTAAAATATGTGAATGTGGAAGCTTTGCTATCTCTATCTTTTATTGTAGGATTCCACCACAGTAGAGAGAAACACACAACTAGAAACAGAAACAGTGAGAGACTCCTATCTACTTTCCTCTCATAGTGATTACTGACCCAAAGACATTTTTTAGTGTGGAGACTTGAAAGTCGATTCTCTGGAGTCCTTCATCCATGCAGAGTGCTGTGTGCTTTCTCTATTTTCAAGTCACAATTTAATATGGGTCAAGGTCCTGGTGTTTAATGATAAATGGCAGTGAGAATGGCCTCTCCAAATGACAATAAATTAATGTCAGAGACCACAGGTCTGCCTGAATTGCTTACTAAGCTTTGAATCTAGCAGATAGTTTCCTGCATGTATATTAGAATTATTACAGATAAATTTTCCAATACAAAGAGACTTCATGTTTATAAGTATTCATATAGACTGTTTTAAGTTTTTGGAACTTTAAATGAGATAGGGAGAGATCCTGAAGAAAATAATGAATCACTGGAGCTGAACTTTAACACCCGTTCAACATCTAATTAGTTGAATTAGAGCCACTTTGTACGAGAGTTAATCAATTCTCTAGCTTTAGCTGCCCCAATGATTCTGAAATGTGCTGATGTTATCATTACATTGGAAGGAGACACTCTGCATTTAATAAGAGCATTTCTTTTAATACTAGTGATACAACAGAAACAAGCATCATTATCTAATATATAAGAGCAGTGGGTATGTAATATAAAAGGCCCTCAAAAAATGTTTCCCTCACCTCCCAAAACATTTTTATTAAAAATCTTGCATTAACTTATCACTAAAACATCCTGTGACAAAAAGGCAAGAAACTGTAGTTTTTAGTTTAAGTATATATAGTATAAATATAGTAACTCATTTACTCCTTACATGATGCAGTACTATATTATCAAGTCATTAATAGATAATTTTTATCACATTTGAAAGATTGATAATTGAGTCAATCTAATTGGGTTGTAAGGATGCTGGGAATTCCATGCTAGGATTCTGTTTTGGAAACCTGGATAAATCAAGTTGTTAAGAATTTAATTAATTCACAATTTATATTGTACCTATTAAGACTTAGCAGTTTCAAAATATATAGTATTCACTTTGTTGCCCAAATTTTTCCAGCCTTGCCTTGGGACCTCTTTCAGGTTGGCGCCTAAGTCCCTTTAACATGTCCTCATCCTTTTGGTTTTTACTTTCTGGCATGACAAGATATTCCTTGCTCATCTTGTGTTTTCCTGGCCCTAATCCCTTCGGTGTAGGCTGTATTCAATTAGAATCCTAGAGAGATTTTTCTTGTAACTGAAAAAAATATTTGAGAAAATGGATGTGCAATTATAGCTAAAATAAAAAAATGGGGGAGAAATGGAGGAGAGCAATTGTATGGGTTCACTGAAAACAAAGGAGATTTATTGGTCTTAGTAACTAAACCTATTATAAATCTATAGTAAGTAAGGTTGTACCATTAGGATTTATATTTGTAGATAAATAACTATAGCAATTTAAAATAATATATAATTTAGAGTTTAGAAATTAATAGACATAAGGAAATTTAATATAAACCCTGCATATACTGTTAAAATATGAATTAGCTAATAAACCATGTGAGAAAAACTTTCTCTTCATTAGAAAAGGTTAAATTAGCTTATTATCTTACCTTACCATTTAAAAATTCCAGATATATAAACAACTTAAAAATGTAATAACAAAAACAAACAAAATATTGATATGAAAACCTAAAATAGAGAGTTCTTGTGTGGCACAGTGGGTTAAGGATCCAGCATTACCGCACCTGTAGCACAAGTTGCAACTGAGGTGTGGGTCTGATCCGTGGCCTGAGAATTTCCACATGCTGTGGATGCAGAAAAAAAGAAAACTCCAAATAAAACATACTTATAAAAAATACCCAAATGAATATATATAGGGTCATGGCCTTCGCGAAAGGAAATAACTTCTAAAAAAAAAATGTTAAATATATGAGGGGTGAGGATAGAGAAATTTAACTAATTTAATATTCAGAATATCTGTGTGCAATATGTAAAGAAAATACCTGAAACTTATATGACAAATTATTAGTGTTAAAATTTTACTAAAAGCAAATAATTCAATCTAAAAATAGGAAAAGTATATGAATAAACAATTTAGACAATAAAATGCAAATGACAATGAAAATATGATTGAAACTTAGTAGTAATCATATATTGCTAATCTTTACATCAGCGAGATATTATTTTTCAGCCCACCCACTAGCAAAAGTCTTGTTACACCAGTTTTGGCAAGGATATGTGATAATGGTGCTCTCATTCACAGCTTGTGGTTCAGCAACTTTGGAGGCGATTTGGAAGATTTTAATACCTTTAAAATTGAATATATCCTATGATTGAGTAAAGCCATTTTTTTAATATCCATTCAAAATCCTGGAATAGAGTGCATGGGAAGCATGACCAAGAAAGCTGATCTGTAGTATCATTTAATATGATAAAAGTACATGAAACAGCCTAAAGGAAGGGATGGCTAAATAAACTCTGTCATGATTAATACAATGAAATATTATGCAAAAGCTAAAAAGAATAAAGAAGATTTGCATGTACTATCAAAGAAAGATTTCCAAAACATACTTTTAGAAAAAAAGAAAGTTTTGGGAAAAACATATATAATTCATGTAAAATGTAAACAATCACAGTGGTAAAAACATGCTCTTTGGCTATGTGTATAAAGATATCAAAACCACATAAAATGTATAGATATATAACTAGTTAAGGATTTGAGGTAGAAATTTGGAAGAAAGTTCGGATATGAATTTATCTGAAATAAATAGCTTAGATTTTTTTAAGGAAAACATAAATATACTTCTTATAAAATTAAAACTAGTTTGAAATTTCTATAGGAGAATAAATACTATTCAGTCTATAAAATCAGTATATTAAATGGCATAATTTGGTTAATATGTATAGCACTGAGCCTGGTTGACAGGAGTATGTGATAACGGCACATGGCATGTATGTGATAGTATATGTATATCATAGTATATAATAGTAACCATATGATGATTGCAAAATATGTTACAGAATATTAACAACACTTTAGCTTTTGTTTCTGAAAAAAAAGCCCTTTTATATCTAAGAATGAAAGATACACCTCTAATGATGAAAAAAACTGTTTTTCTAAAAGAAAATGATCACATCTCTTTAAAAATCATCTCTACTAAAACCAGGACCAGATAAAAATTCCCTATAATCACTGTAATTATATAACATTGTTCAAAAATTCTGGCCGATGCAAAGAGAAATAAATTGAATTGAAACAATGAAAACAAAAAGATCATGGTTATATAACCACTAGAGAAGAGGCCCGCATCGTGTCTTTCTCATTCAGTGTGATTTTTTTTTAAGTGAAAGATAAATGGATAGAATTACAGATACTGTTCTAAAAACTGTGTCAAAACCTGACCACTCATCCCATTTTATTGTGTGTGTGAGTACCATGAATGATGACTTCTCTATAGGAAAACAAAGTTTAGGAGATTTAAGAGCCATTGAATTAAGCAATTCCATAAAGCTTCCACGTAAGCACAAAAGCATCTGTAAACATTACAGCATGGTCTGAAATGTCTTGTATGTTCTTTCCTCATATACCACTTGGCTCCGACTAACTGCTGACATATTCCTTGAAATCCTTGTGTGTTTTGTTTCAACCTTTGAGAGTATAATACACAACCAGAAAAGAGCATACACATCTTGACATCTTTTGATATCTCCCAGTGCCTAACCTTATATCTGTCCCAACCCTGACTCCTTTGCAAATTATATTTGTACAAATAAAACTAGGTTCAAGGTCTCTGGCCTCAGACCTATAATTTATCCTAATGCTGCCAGAATGGATTCAGGTTTTATGGGCTCTGATGTTTATATGCTTTGAAGGGTCCTTTTTAAAAAAAATAATTTAAAATTACATATACCAAAGTTAGTATGTAAATGAGTTTTTATTTAGAGAAAGGAAAATTAAAAAAATATAAATGTTGAAAAGCTGACAAACTATAAATATCACAAAGTAAAACAAATTTATTACTAATTAAGTGCCTGGTACATGTCTATATTTAGCTACATTTTTGGGTGCTTTCTAAGGATCATGCTCCCATAAGGCACATATTTTGTAAACTATTCTTTAGAGAAAATCAACAGTTAATTCATTCTTCCCTTTAGGATGCCAAGCAGAAATTTATTTTTGTTATTGTGAGTTTAGAAAAGTGTTTTTCATCTTCACATCTGGTTTTTCATTATTTTCTCAAAAGTTGTTTGCTTAGATATTACATTTTAGGGGTAGAGGATGTTCCTGGGAACTCAAAGCCTTTGCCAGGCTGACAAACCCTAAATAAAGCCAGCTGGTCCAGCTTAGCCAAGAAGCTTGAGTTGGATCTGGACATCCTCCCAGCAGGGGGCAGAGCAGAGCCTTCTCCAGGTGTCTTACGTCATCTCTTAAGTTGTAGTTGGTCCTTTTCTCATGTAATTTGATTTATTTGGAGTGTAGGCATACAGTAAAGGAGAATCTCAAGTTTACCTTAGACTTTAAAAGTATTGATTTAATTCAAAATTTATTCATGATATAAGTAATTTTATGCTCATTATACAAAAAAAGGTAAAGTATAGAAAATACGAAGAAGCAGGATATGATTGCCTCCGGGCAGTTTTCTTCCATCCAGTTCACATAGTTATGAAGATGCTGAACAAATATTTATTATTTGGTTTTATCAATTACCATTTTGCTATGAACTTGTTCTCAAGTTGTTAGAATCCTAGGGAATATTTATTCATTTCATACTATTTTATTAACTGGATTCATCATAATATACCATTTACCTGCTGGATATTTAAATCATTTTGCCACTGATATAATGTAGCTTATAATTTGTGCTTAAACATTTGTCTATATCTCTGATTATTTACTACACAGGCTTTAAAAAATAAAATTATAGGTTTTAGAAATGACAATGTTTCTAAGTTTCCAGATACATATTGTCAAGAACCTTCCCGATAAATTTTCACCCTCACCTTCAGTACATAAGATTACCCATTTCACAGCACCCTTTCCAGTCTACTTATTAATTAAAACACAGGTTATTTCGGGTAATATAAAGTGACACTTCTTAAATATATAGTGTTTGATGATTTTTCATATTTTTCTAGGTTTTCTTTCAACTACATATAACTTCTTCACTTTAATGCTTTGTTTTATGATCTGCTGATCATGTGGAGTAGATGTCAGTGATCTGTGCCCTTTGCTATCAGTCATTCATTTCAGAGATAAATGTTACACATACAGTCTTACTTCTATTTTCCATTTCCAAAAATATGCCTGCTCCTGCTCATGTAAGCTTAATTAAAACATTAGTACTATACTTTTAAAGCACTTTTTATGTTGTTATTGTTTTGAATCTTAGGTCTACAGATAACTAAGAGATAACAGTGCTGGCCTTCAAAGCAGTGGTAAATTAAATGTAGAGATAGGGTCTCTCTACCTATCTGATATTTATCTGTCCTCTTTATAATGTATCAAGGCAAAATAGCACATGCTCCAAATGAATCTGAGACAGCAAATGCAGGTTTGAGAGGAGGAAGTGATCAGTAAGTCTTCTATGGCCTCAGTCAGTTTCATAAAGGATGAGAGTTGAGAGTCTTAGAGAAAAGGTAGGTTAGAGAGTAAGGGAAAGGATACAAGAAAGAAAGACAGAAATAATTTGAGCAAAAGTTTTCACGTAGCTAAGTTCCTGGCATGCATAGATAAGAAGAGGTGGTACTGATATGACTAGAGATGTAACTTGAGTTATTTTCAGACTCTGCTCCTTAAGGACTGAAGAGCACATTCTCTCTCCTACCCCTTGGCCAACTACAGTGGAAAGGAGGGCTATAAATGAGAAAGAGGCTACCAGCACCTGCCCACACTACATCCCCCACCTTATTCACAGCAGCTCTTGTCATCTGTTTGCTTATGGGACCCCTGTGTAAGGTTCCTGTGAATATAGACATGCTTTGTTGAAAGAATATTAAAAGCTCTACTTAAGAGGCAAAAATATGGAAAGAAGCATGTAGAATAAGAGTAGACCAACATGTTGGTAAAAAAAACTCACCAGAACAGCACAGGATAGATTTAATTGAAAGGACCTTGTTATGAAAAGATGAACTTGAAGATTATTGCAAGTGTTCAATATTTATCAATCACTGACTGTTAAGAAGACATCATTAGTCCTAAAGTAAAATGATAAACTCACTCTAGGGTAACAGCGTTTGAATTAAAAGGAAGGGAAATATATAAAAGACATTAACTTAGGAAGTGTTAAAGTCGATGACAGAAAAGGAAACTTTTAAAAATACCTCAAACTTTTCAGATCAGGAAAGGAAGGCTAAAACGGTCAGCAAAAATAAAGAGAGAAAAAAGAGGAAAAGAGGAATATTGATTTGAATCTCTTGAATAATTAAAATGCTGTGTTTGTATTTCCATGGTATGAATTTATTAGTTTGAGATTTATTAGTTCGAAGGAATGTCAGGATATTTTAATGGATTTGTTCAGCTGCAGCTAGAGATGTAGGGCTGCTGTACATCTACTATCCAGGAGCAAAGTTTTTGCAAATCATGATAAAGATAGTAATAGAAACCTTTGGTGAATATGTCTTCTAAGTCAGAGAGTTCAAAATGAAAAAGGGAGGATATAATATTTTAAGCCCTGGGATACTTCCTTGCTGAACAGTGAGACATAAATAGATCCATTCAGGTAAAGGAGGTGAAGACGGATTCAACAATAATCAGCCCTCTGCCTCTTCCCCTACTCAAGCCTAGGCTTGCTTCTTCCAAAGCTTGCGTTTGGGGGTGTTTTGTTTGTTTGGGAGTGGAGGATAGGAGGCTAATTGCATCTAATCATAACTCCTTTGTCTGACCTTCAAGTTATTGTATACCATGCTTACTACTCTATTAAAACATTTCCCAGGAAGTCTGACTTCTTCCTGTCTCTTCTGCACTGTGGAATTGTTCTAGTATTCTACTCTAAGGGGAAACAATGCTTATTGATTCTCCTCTGTGCTTTGTGCCAGAGTAGAGTCTGCTTAAGTGGCTGCTAGGAAGGGGTGAGCTTCCTACCTCACCACTTTCTGTGCATCTGTCTTTTAAAGAAGGTAGTTCTCCAAATAAAGGAAGATACTTCCTTACTCAGGTTCACATCAATGAACCATCAAAGAAGCTCACCAAGATCCATTTGTAGCATGATATAGGACAGTAAAATCTACACGTTCCAGTTTTACTAGGATATTCTTTTTTGGATACAGTCTTCCTTTCATTGGACTTGTTTTCACTTCCTTGCCTACCGAATCCTCTCTGAGTCCCATTTCCAAACTATGTAAAAACACTGTTATAACTAGTGAATACAATCTTTATGTTATTTCTTACTGCATTTCATAACCAGTATCACATTGTTGAGTTCTCATTCTTCAAAGTCTGTGGGTTTCTAAGGGCAATAACTTTATCTTATCCCTTTTTATATTCTTCATAATATCTTCTGTGGGCTTATGCATGTAGGACGCTCTCCATAAACACTTATTCACTGAGGTATTTGTTTAAGGTGGGTTGAGATAACAGGCAATTTGGGAAAAAATGAATCCAAACACTATGAATAAAACAGAAATTGCTGCTTTCTGAAAATCTTTGGAAATGTAAATATGGAAAATTAATGCTACTGGCATGTTATTATTCCTCCTTTTAATTTTATAAAACCTTTTACCCGGGTCTGTGTTTCTTAGCACTTAGAGATTAAACTGCAGTTTAGGGGATGAAAGTCAGCTGCAAGACTTCTAAGCCACCAGACAATCCTTCTCTCTGTTCTCATCATTTCATCCTGCCCTTCCTCACACCTTGTCATCTCCAGACTTCAGAGTCCGTGTCTCTCCTCTTCCCTTTCTGCTGCATTGGGCTTCCAGGCTTCTTGTTTTAGAGCAATATTTGTGCCCAGATCCTGGATTATGGTTGATCCATTTGTTCCACTGTTTTATACCAGTTTTTCTGTACTATGCCCTGACTCGAATTAATCCTGCCATACTGTCTTTGAAGGAGGAACCCAAGCTTCTTTCATGGACTTATTTATACATATCATTTGAACTGATTGTGACATTGCAAAATGATTGACTGAGATGTTACAAAATTAATTTGTTTTTCTCTGCAAGCCTGGTGGAAAAAAAAATGGTCACACACAGCTATTTTAACCCTACTATTTTCTAGGTTTGATTGACAGAGTGTTGATAGTGAGAAAGGCATCAACTGGAAAACTGATGATTTGTTGCCACATAGAACTATAGTGTAGATGCCACAGCTAAACTGATTCAGGATGAGAAAAAAATCCTTATGAATTACCTAACATTTCTCTTTGTATTTTAAACTCAGTCAGATGAGTCGGATTTTAGCTCTCTTAACACAAACTTAGGATATTCATGTGGTAAGAAAGAAAGGACCAGGCTCTTTGGCCCAAAAGTCCAAATTGAGCCTGCACTCTGTCACATACCAGCTGAGTGACCTTAGATAAATCATTAATTTCTCTGAGTTTCAGGGTATTCTATAAAATTCACACAATAAGCAAGAAGACCTGATATCATTCAATTAGTTTCAGTTTATCTGATAGATGGGCAGAAAGGACAGATACGAAAATAGGTCTAACCATATATTTGTGCATCTTTTTTCTAGAACTTAGAATTCTAGCTAGTGGGGCAAACCTCTTTTCTCCTGGCCCTTATTACCCTTTCCATACTCCTCTAAGTGAACAACCTCCGGCATATGGAGGTTCCCAGGCTAGGGATCCA
>PVHT021183518.1:19788906-19820090 GCA_004024745.2 Catagonus wagneri | reverse complement strand
CACTGAGCAAGGGCAGGGATCGAACCCGCAACCTCATGGTTCCTAGTCGGATTCGTTAACCGCTGCGCCACAACGGGAACTCCAGAGAGATAGTATTTTTAAAGTGCAAATAAAAGTGTTAGTACACCTAGCACACTGCTCCCAAAAATACTTGGATGTAGCTAAAACTTTTCTGTCTCTAGTTCCACAAAAATCTTCCATTTCTGAAACACTGACTTCCTCATCTTTCTCTGAATCAAAATTATGTTTGCAACTAAATTTGCTGTTTCTTGAAATCAAACAAATTGGTGTTTGGTTTCTTTGGGGTTTTGCTAGGGGTAGAAGGATAGGTCTGAAAATTCCTCTGGCCACTGTTTCTTGCGGCCTTGACTGTACCCACCCACTCTCTGAATGTTTCCCCCCAACCGTTATTTTTACTGCTTAAATTTGATGTGGAAAAATGAGTTCATGACTTTTTTTTTCCTTGAGAATATGCTTTAGTCCTAAAACCAGCACCTTAGTTAATAGAGAGGCATTTCTAGGAAACTAAGGAACACACACGGATGCCCCCTACCTCCACTGCCGTTCACCTTTGTACAAGAGGTTTTAGTCAATTCAGTTCATAAGAGAAGTCATTTATAGACATAAGGATGGTTTTGAAGATCATATGATAGTATACCTGGAAAATATCAAAAGAATACTCAAAACACAAATTCAGACAAAAGAATTCAGTGAAGTGACACGAAATAAATTTAACATACAAAAATCTATAGCCTTTATATACCCAAATAATAGACAATTAGGGGACACAATGGTAGAGAAAATCCCGTCTATAACAGCAACACAAACGTTTATATGTTAAGCAATAAATTACTGCTTTTGACAGCTGTACCGAGGTACTAGAAATACATTGTAAAAGGAATATGAGAGTTCTCCATGAGGAAAATTTTAAATACTCCTAAAAGGCACAAAATTAGACTTCAAGAAATAGTGAAAATTCCTTGTTTCAAGAGCATAAAATAAAATTAACAGCAAATAAAATGAGGCAGATTTATAAAGGCATAATTGTAGACACTGGCCGGTGATACATCAGAGTCCATAGCAAGGGTATAAAGATTGAACCTCCTGGTTCTCTAGCAATTTGCTCCCCACCTCCCTGCCCTTCCTTCCTCCACCCTCCCCGCTCCCTCCCTTCTTCCCTCCCTTGCTCCTTTCCTTTTCTCCCTCACTCTCTCTCTCACTCCTTTAGGTTTTGAAGTTACTAGAATGAATTAGCACCCCTTAGAACAAAGAAATTCTCAATCCTAATTCTTTCCTCAAACCAGAGATTTACCTTATGTCTACCTAGTTCTAGGATCGTATATCCCTACTGCTTCTACACCCCTGTTAACCCATGTACTTTGCCTCGTGATTCAGTGGAGTACTGTTATCTACTAGGCTATCTCAGGAGAATAAAATATATATACCTGTTAAGTGAATTTTTTTTTTTTTTTGCTGAGTCACAGAGCAGAGTCAAAAGTTTACAAGATGTTCTCCATAAGGTGCCCATCTGTGCTTACTGATTTATGAACTATCTAAAGGTAAGGTACCAGTACTCTCCAGTTTATGTTAACATGGAATTAAATAATACAGCTATTCAGAAATCTCTGTGGTTTCAGTTGCTTAATAAATTATTGTTAAATCTATAATAGCAAAAGCACAGGACACTACCCAGTGTTCTTATACTAAATGATATATGCACACATATACACACACATTTAACATTTGCATCCATGCTGTATTAAAAATGAAGAAAAGTTTAATATTGCTAATAATTATTTGTAGAACCTTGGAGTATAAGATTTAATGTTTTAAGCTTGTCAGCAGGTGCTCTGTTAATGCCGAACCGAACAATATTCTGCAAAATCTTGATATGCCCTTTGGAAGAAAACCAACAATAATGGAAAGGGAAAATTAACTATTAAGAAATCCTGTGTATATGTTCCTAAGCACCTGAATCTTAGCATTTTCTAGTTTCTTTTCCTTGCCAAAGATTACACTTTGTACCAAGGAAAGAACTGACTGAAAAAATAGTGAGTGGCACATATTTTCTAAAGCTCCCTTATGATTTTACTCAGTTCTTAAGATGAAGAATTGAAGCCAGAATGCTGTGCTTAATAAAATAAAATTACCTGTTTTTTTTTAAAGAGTAGCTATCCTCAAATAACTGACCCTGTTTCTTTTTTTTTTTTGCACTTTCTGAAAGTTTTTTTTTTTTTTAAGAAGTGCGTGTGTGTGTGTTTTCATTTTAGTTAGGAGGCAGACAAAAGCAGTTTTCATGGGATATTCCCTCCAGAAATATTAGCTTTTGTTGAAGCATATTTACTTGTCTCTTTGGGCAATACCTTAAGATTTATGGCAAGAAAAATACTATCCACTGAAAAAGAGAACTGATTTATTCTATGGGAGATTTTTAAAGCAGTTCCTAATTTATTGTCTTTGAAATTGAGAATTCTTCCCATGGGGACAAAAACCTTAAAAAAAAAAAAAAAGAGAATTCTTCCCCTGGAAATGTTGTCCAATTAAATCAACAAAATTAGGTAAATGGAATTTTATATTGGCACGATTATCTTGAGTCTCAGAAGATAGATTCGTCACAATAAAAAACTAAAAATAAGTTACCACATCATTTTTGGCTGTGATATGTCTCTCCCCCCAACACTCAAATGATATGTATTGTGAAGTAGTCATTTTTAAAAAATAGATTTTAATGCTTGACTGAGTACATAAATCAGCTTGTAAAACACTCCCAAAAGGAATGAATCTCATCTTTTGTGAAACAGGCACCTTTGTCTTTCCCACTGAGTGATGATTCATTTCCTCATCATTGTGCCTTACAGGCAGAGGGTTTAGCTGTGACTCAGGAGCTCTGCATAAATCACAAGTTCATTTTGCATTTTCCCTTAATTACTTTTTCTGTGCCAGTTGGGAGGTTGGGTCACCAGGTAGGTGGAGGACATTTAGAGATGACTGTTGTGTGTTTCAAGATTTTTGTCAGTGGGAGACAATATCTGGGAAGCAGGGGACAGCTTGATGGTACTCCTTTTATGGAGATGAAAGTGTCACATTATTTTATTTAATACCTTCTTTTGAGAGCAGAGTTCCAAAGAAGGGTTTGGTCATTGGACTCATTCTCTCTAATTCATTTCTCATCCTAGATGAGCATTTTTGTATTTCAGTAACCCCCTTTCTTGGCTGAAGTTATACTTGTAACAGCAATTCAAGTATGGAATAAGAGGCAGTAAAAGAGGTAGTTCTCTTTCCTGTTTTCATGAATGTCCGTGGAATAGAAAAGAGAGGAGGAAATAAGAACACCTATGTAGTGTGATTATGAAAGATATAGAAAAGCTGTTGTAGACTCATAAAGAGTCTAGGATATGTATAGAAGACTATTAAGACCTCCTAGCATTATGCCAGCAATTCCAGTATCTGCCACCAGTTGCACAGTAAAAGACAAGACAGATAAGGAGTTCCCATGGTGGCACAGGGGGTTAAGAACTTGACTACAGGTTCTGCTTCAAAATAAGAGTTAATTTATTTTTGAAACCCAAAGAATAATTTCAGAATCTTTATAACCCATAAAGGCAAAAATCTGTTTATTTCTTGCTTGATTTTATGCTTAATTTTAACTATCTCAGATATGTGATGGTTTCTTTATTTTCTGTAAGTATAGTTTATTTACAATGTTGTGCCAATTTCTGCTATACAGTAAAATGACTCAGTCATACATATATATTCATTTTTTATATTATTTTCCATCATAGCCAACCCCGGGAAATTGAATATAGTCCCATACTATAGAGTAGGACAGTATTTTTTATTTATTCTAAATGTAAGAGTTTGCATCTGCTAATCCCAAACTCCCAGTCCATTCCACCTCGTCCCCCACCCCTTGGCAACCACAAATATCTTCTCTATATCTGTGAGTTTGTTCCAGTTTTGTAGATAGGTTCATTTGGCCATATTTTAGATTCCATATATGTCATATCATAAGATATTTGTCTTTCTCTTTCTGACTTACTTCACTTAGTATGATAATCTCTAGTTGCATTCATGTTGCTGCAAGTGGCCTTATTTCATTATTTTTATGGCTGAGTAGTATTCCATTGTATCTATGTACCACATATTCTTATTCCATTCATCTGCCAATGGATATAGTCGTTTCCATGTCTTCACTATTGTAAATAGTGCTTCTATGAACATATAGGTACATGATCCTTTTGAATTATAGTTTTGCCTGAATATATGCCCAGGAATAGGATTGCTGGATCATATGGTCATTCTATATTAAGTTTTCTGAGGAAGTTCCATACTGTTTTCCATAGTGGTACCAATTAACATTCCTGCCAACAGTGTAGAAGTGTTCCCTTTTTTCTACATGCTTTCTAGCAATTGTTATTTCTAGACTTATTAATGATGGCTATTCTTACTAGCATGAGGTGGTACATGTACTTTGATTTGCATTTCTCTAACAACTAGTCATGTTGAGCATCTTTTCATGTCCCTACTGGCCATCCACATGTCTATTTAGGTCTTCTACCCATTTTTGAGTTGGGTTGAACTGCAGTTTTTTTGCTGTTGAGTTGTATGAGTTGTTTGTATACTTTGGAGATTAAGCCCTTGTCAGTTGCAACATTTGCAACTATTTTCTCCCGTACCATAAGTTGCTTTTTCATTTTTTTAATGGTTTCCTTTGCTGTGCAAAAGCTTGTAAGTTTGATTAGGTCACATTGGTTTATTTTTGTTTTTATTTCTATTGCTTGAGAGGCTGACCTAAGAAACTGCTTGTATGATTTAGGTCAGAGAACGTTTTGCCTATATTCTCTTCTAGGAGTTTCATAGTATCATGTCTTTTGTTTAAGACCTTAAGCCATTTTCATTTTATTTTTTGTACAGAGCGTGAGGGTGAATTCTACTTTCATTGAATTACATTCAGCTATCCAGTTTTTCCAGAACCACTTGCTGAAGGGACTCTATTTTTCCCATATTATATTCTTGCCTACTTTGTCAAACATTAATTGACCATAGGTGCCTGGGTTTATGCACCTATCCAGAATGTCTGTTCTTGGACCAATACCATACCACTTTGATTCCTGTAGCATTGGAATATTGTATGAAGTCTAAGATTTATGCCTCCTGCTTCCCCCACCCCCTCAGGATTGCTTTGGTAATTCTGGGTCTTTTATTTTTCCATATAAATTTTTGGATTACTTGTAGTTATGGGTAATTTGATAGTGATCACATTGAATCTATGATTGCTTTGGGGGCATATGGCCATTTTAGCAATATTAATTCTTCCAATCCAGAGGTATGTAATATCTTTCCATTTCTTTGACTCTTCCTTAATTTCTTTGATTAATGTTTTCTAGTTCTCAGCATATAAATCTTTCACCTTCTTGGTCAGGTTTATTCTTAGGTATTTATTTTTTTTAATTTTTGGAGGGTGTGATATTAAAAGGCATTTTTTTTATATTCCTTTTCTGATGTTTCATTGTTAATATATAAAAATGCAACCAGCTTTTGAATGTTAAGCTTATATTCTGCTACTTTGTTGAATTCATTTATGAGATCAAATAGTTTTTGCATGGAGTCTTTTGGGTTTTCTATACATAGTATCATGTCATCTGCATAGAGTAACAGCTTTACCTCTTTTTTTTCCCATTTAGTTAGATACCTTTAATTTATTATTGTTATTACTATTATTATTATTTTGTTATGATTATTACGGCTAGGACTTCTAATACTATGCTATGTTGAATAAAGTGGTGAGAGTGGGCATCCTTATCTGTTAGAAATTTTAGCAGGAAGACTTTTCAGCTTTTTTCCATTGAATATTATATTGGCTATTGGTTTGTCATAAATAGCTTTTATTATGTTATGATATGTTCCTTCTATACAAACTTTAGTAAAACTTTTTACCATGAATGAATGTTGAATTTTGTCAAATGGTTTCTCTGCATCTATTGAAATGATCATGTGATTTTTGACTTTTGTTAACTTGGTGTATTACTTTGATTGATTTGCATATGTTGAACCATCTTTATGAACTTGGGATTGATCCCACGTGGTTGTTGTGTATGATCTTTTCATGTCTTATTGGATTTGGTTTGCTAAGATTTTGTTGAGAATTTTTGCATCTATATTCATCAAAGATATTGGCCTATAAGTCTCTTTTTTGGTAATACCTTTGTCTGGTTTTGGTATTAGGGTGATGGTGGCTTCATAGAATGCTCTTGAGAGTGTTCATTCTTCTTTAGTCTTTTAGAAGAGTTTAAGAAGTATCAGTATAAATTCTTCTTTCTATGTTTCATAGAATTTGCCTGAAAAGCCATCTGGTCCTGGACTTTGGTTTGTAGGGAGTTTTAAAATTACATATTCAAAATTCATTTCTAGGGATCAGTCTGTTCAAATTACCTCTTTGTTCTTGATTCAGTTTTGGTGGGCTGTATGTTTCTAGAAAGTTGTCCATTTCTGCTAGGTTGTCACATTTGTTGGCATATAATTGTCCATGGTATTCTCTTATGCTTTTTGTGTTTCTGCAGTATCAGTTGAGATTTCTCCTTTCTCCCTCCCTCTCTCTCTCTCTCTTTCCCTCTCCCTCTCCCTCTCTCTCTCTCTCTCTCTCTCTCTCTCTCTCTCTCTCTATATATATATATATATATATATATACACGTATATGCATATATATAAAGTGAGAGAATATAAATATATATTCTCTCTCTTTTATTCATGGTAAAGTGAGCCTGGTCAGAGGTTTGTCA
This sequence comes from Catagonus wagneri, assembly GCA_004024745.2. Classification (NCBI taxonomy): domain Eukaryota; kingdom Metazoa; phylum Chordata; class Mammalia; order Artiodactyla; family Tayassuidae; genus Catagonus; species Catagonus wagneri. Next base: position 19,813,311 of record PVHT021183518.1, on the reverse strand, counting down.
ATTTTGTTTACCCTTTCAAAGAACCAGCACTTGGTTTTGTTGATTTTTTATTTTTCTTTTATTTTTTAATCTATATTTTATTGACTTCTTCTATGATCTTTATTATTGCTTCCTTCTGCTGACTTTAGTTTTGTTCTAATTCTTTAAGGTAGTGGGTTAGGTTGTTTGTTTGAGATTTTTCTTGTTTTTTTAAGAGGGCCTGTATCATTATCCACTTCTCTCTAAGAACTGCTTTTGTGTCATCCCATAGATTTTGTATGGTTGTGATGTCATTGTCTTTTGTCTCAACGTATTTTTTTAATTTCCTTTTTGACTTCCTTATTGACCCACTGGTTTTTAAATAGCATGTTGTTTAGTCTCCATTTAGTCAATGTTTTTCCCCTGTGATTGATTTCTAATTTCATGCCATGGTGTTCAGAGAGGATGTTTGAAATCATTTCTATACTCTCAAATTGGTTGAGGTTCATTTTGTGCCCATTATGTGGTCAAACCAAGACAATGTTACAGGTGCACTTGAAAAGTATGTGTATTCTGTTTCTTTGGATGTAATGTCCTGAAAAATATCAATTAAGTGTAACTGTTCTATTGTGTCATTTATGATCTCTGTTGCCTTATTGATTTTCATTCTTTAAGATCTGCCCATTGATGTGAGTGGGGTATTAAGATTTCTTTATTCTTGAAAGCATAAAGAAAATTTTCGCTTCTTCATCTTTCTATTTAACTTTCTTAGTCAGTCCTCCTGAATTAGGGATTAATATACCGTTAGAGATATGATATATTAGTGCTCTGCTGGTGAAGCTAAGGAAGAAAAAGAACACAGCATAACAAAGGCTTTCCTCCCTTCCTTCTTTTATTCCTTCCTTCCTTCTATCCTTCCTTCCCTTCTCCACTTACATATAGATTTTAGATGAAACCAAACAAAATAAAATTTGTCTTCAATTTTATATTTCAATCGATCAACCATGCAAAATTGAATCTCATATTTCATGACTTGATAATTAAAATAGCAGTTGGATAATATGTTAGGCAATGGGAACACAATTAAGAATAAGACTAATATATTCTTATCCTCAGGAAACACACATTTGAGCTTGAGGACCAAGGGCCCATCCTATTTCTTACAATGTAACAATAGCTTTACAATGATTATCTTCCAGATGATTAATATTAATTCACAAATAGATATAAAGGCCAAAAGAAATGGAACTTAATGAGAAAATACGGCAAGATCAGGATATAAATGCAGGAGGATCTCCTGGGAAGCAGAGGACAGCACATTGACACACAGAGTGATAATTTAAGTCTTTGTGCTAATATTGTATAAAAGAAACATGATATCTAGTGGTTAAAATAATTGCACTGGGTCCATACAGACCACAGTTTGTATTTTGACTCCTTGCTTGGTAACTGTGGAATTTTGGACAAGTTAGTTTCCTTGAGCTTAATGTCCTCTCATTTGTAAAAGAATGACAGGTATTTATCTCATTTTATTACTGAGAGAATGAAATAACCTGTCAATAAATTTTCAGTATTACTCCTGTTCAGAAACTTATAGGACAACCTAATTATCTCTCACTTAAAGTACAATCATTCTAATTCTTAATCAACCAGTATAAGAGGAAGCAATGACACAGATATTTTGGAACTAATCGGTGATCTTTCTAATGTAGGCTCTTGGATATAACTGTATAGGCTCTCAGATATAACCATGATAAATATAAGTAGAAAATTGGAATTAGGCTGGGCATCACAAACAAGGCAACTAAAGACTTAAAATTGTTCATAGCCTAACCTCACTCACATAACCAACTTCACTGAATTTGTTTCAATTTTCCAGGTCTTATTTAAGTCTAAAGGATTCCTCAATAGTGATACCTCTGATGAAGTACCACGAATGTGCCCACATTATAAAGATGAAATTCGCCTAGTTAATATTTGTTATAGCTCCTCTGTTAGAAGAAATTTTAGAAAAGGGTGATTCTGAACTCTTACGGGGAACCTCCTATCAGGATGACTAAAACATTAGGAGGTACCCTCCAGCAATAAAGAGCTCTCCACAGTTGATGGAAGAACTCTCCCAGAAACCAGACTACCACTTAAAATGAATTTCTGCGCTTATTCAGAGTTAGTCTAAAACTTCAGTATTTTTTTTAGCTGGGTGGCCATATAAAAAACAGTGAAAACCAAGACATAGATATTTAATTTTCCTACAGAAACACTGGCTATTTTAAGTTACTCAACTTAAACTTTTAAACACCCTCAAGGGCTGGTTTTTATACATTTAAGTTTCTTAAATAGTCAAACACTCACACTCAATCCACACCAACATCAGTCAGAATACACACACACACACACACACACACACAAACACACACCTGTTTCTACAAGCATTTCATAAATCACCAAGATCAACCATTACATTCTGAAGCACTTCCAAAGGACTTGGTCTGAGTCTTGTTAGCTTAACATCCAAATGTTTTCATGCCAGTAAAGGAACCTTCATGATTATGTGTGTAGTGTTGAATGTTCAGTGTATTAATTTCAGAAAACTAGTGAAAATTTAAATTTCTTTAAACATTAAATGAATGATTCTTTTCTAAATATTGAATTTTTTTACACATAATGCATGAGAACAAATACAAAAACCTCGTTTTCCCAAATATTAGACAACATTGATAATTTTAATTGATTACCTCTGAAAACTGAGCTAAAACTGCAAGTCTTATATAGTGATGAACTAAATAGTTCAAATATTTTTAAAATGTGTCAAAACATATGCACTTATTACAGAGATTACAAACCATATTGCTATATTCTTCCTGAAATCTATAACAATAGAAAAGGTTAGTATTTCAAATCGGCTACTTTTTATTATCATCATATCATAAAATAGTCATCATCTTTTTTTTTCTTACTATTTCTGATATTTGTATTTCTTACAGTTTTGGTAAGCTTAATTGACCACAAGAATAAAGAATAAAAGAGTTGCAAATGTTCCTTTCCGAAAAGAAAACTAGGCTGTAATGTTTGTCCCTAAAGAAAATGTTGAGGCAGATACTAATAGAATGATTTTCTCCTTCTAAATTTAAGATTCAGTTTCAGTAATATAATGGGCTAAATTCCTGGATTGTCCCAATAACATCAACTAAAATCTAGGATACAAAATTTAAAAATCTTTTCATAAATTAATGAGCTAGTAGGAATGAAAGCAATTCTCAAATTAAAATGATTGAGTGAAGGAAGGTGGGAATTTAGCTAGATAAGCAGAATCTTGTGTCAGGTGTCTCACCCTGAAGACATCTGTCTAACTATGTAACTTGAGTTTGGATTTGTTCAGTCTGAGTACAAAGGAGATGAGGGCCCACACAAGTTGAATAATATATTAAGAATCTTGATCCATGAAGGTAGGAAAAGAATGTCTACAAAATTAGCATAAGAAGTAAAACAAAAATAGAACCATTCCACCACAAACAGAAACACAAGAACAATCTTATTTCTAGTATATTTATTAAGAAGAACAGGAAGAAGGGGGCAAGTCCCTGAGACGCTGGAGCAAGTGAGTCTTCAGCCAGTTTCTTTTTTTTTAGCCTAATACATATCTGGTGGCAATCTAAAAATAATTTTTATTAAGGAAAAGAAGTTAATTTAAATGATCTAGCACTGGTATCCTCTGTCTCCTAGGAGAAGAAATGGAAGTCTCTGGAGGAAACCAACTTTGTCTCATACCTCAAGATATTTCATAAATAAAATTTTATGGGAAAAAATGGCATCTCATGGTAAAATAAATAAAAATTAAGCAGATGGCAAAAGGAAAACAGAACAAACAGTATGTTGTGTTCTTATCCTTGTTTAGAGACTGATTCTTACCAACTTCTTAGGTAGGGAGGTTGATATTGTCGCCAAAACTTGGCCTCTGTCTGCCAGTGCCAAACAGAAATGCGGAGACAGAATTTTGAGCGAGGGAGAAAATAATAGCTTTTACTGCTTTGCCAGGCAAAGGAAACCACAGCAGGCTAATACCATAAAGTCTGGGCCCTCATTTGGAGAAGAATTACAAGGAGTTTTATAGTTTAAAAGGAGAAAAAACAGGACTTCAGATAATAATCAGGGTTGGGGCAGACATGCATTCTTATTTCTTTTGGGGAATCTTAGTCATTGAAGTTAGGAGATCTAGTCATGGTCCTTGTGGTGGTCTTCTGGGTTGTTGTTCCAATAACTGTACTTGCAAAAAGGGTATATTGGTCAGAGATGAGAACAAACTAGGAAAATTTCTGGAAAACGTCATGTGTTAATAATCTGTAACTCACAGGAAGTTGTGCTCAGAGTGCCTAATCATTAGCTTACAGGTGATTGTATTTAGGGTGCACTCAAAGTGGGGTGAAGCACAAGGAAGAGTTCCAACCATTCAGTTTTAAAGTATCCATTTCTAAAAGATGCATAAGGAATATAATTTTTCTCTTAGGTGTATAAACTTCCTATGTTATTATGTGTATCTTGAGGGGAAACCAGAATACTGACCCAAGTCTGTACTATTGTTGCTTGACTGTTCCTTCCTTGTCATTGCATCCTCTTCCTTCCCTGATCGGCAACTGTCTGAACTTGTCCTTTGGAACTCAGGGAAGGTCATGGAGGATGAATGTGACCCATTTCCTAAAATCAAGAAATGGGGAACACAGAAAAGCTTTTGTGCCCAGGAGCCACAAAGGGCCCTGCTCAATTTCAGTAAGGGGTATAGCCCCTGACTACGATGAAGTATAGGCTTTTAAACCAACCTTTCTACAAATGTATGGGAAGAAGTTTCGGGATGAGAAATTCCAAACAAATCCTTGATTTCAAGAAGTAACGAAAACTCCATTCTCCTCTGTGAAACTCTTTAAATCCTTCATCTCCCGTTTAGAGATCAGGTCACAGTCTGTTCTGTCTAATTCTGCTCTAAAGCTCAGCAAGATCATACTTTAGCCATCTTTCCTCTTGCTTTTCTATCCTGCTATCAATGATAAATTTATTCATTTTTAGGGTCTGAAGGTTGAGATTTCTCAAAATTCATACACTGAAAGCCTAATAATGTGGTGATATTTAGAAATTAGGTCCTTGGGAAGTAATTAGGGTTAGATTAGGTCATGAGGGTAGGCCTTCGTGATGGGATTAGTGGCCAACAGAGACTGAGAGATGGAACTTTTCCTTTCCAAGTGCAAACAACAAAGAAAGGCCATGGTAAATACGTAGTAAGAAGATATTTCTCACAGGTAACTGCATCAGCTGACACCTTGATTTTAGACTTCCCAGCATCCAGAACTGTGAGAAATACATTTTGTTACTTGTGTCAGCCAGTCTATGGTATTTTATTATGTCATCCTGAGATACTAAGACATACTTTATCACACATTTAGGGAGTGTTTATAATGAAGGAAGTGACCTCATAACCTATAGTTTAATGAATAACTTTCCCTTGTCAATTTATTGATAAACAAGCAAAACAAGGAGAATAAGCCCTGAGTGTTGGCCAAGGTGTGGGAGGAACTTGAGTGCTCTCCTAGTAGGACTACAACTTTATATTTATTCGGAGAAAATTGTACTGTCTGTGTTCTCAAAACAATTGGACTTGCTAAGGCTAGAGTCAGAGATGTAAAAGTTTCACTTTCTGCTCATGATCCAGACAGATTTACCATTATATTTTGTTAAAACAAACTCCTGACCAGCATCTGAAAACATATAACCATAGTACCAAGCAGCTTGGCACATAGCTGTGTTATTATTTATTATCCAATATTTGATGAGATACTACAGAATTAACTCATCTCTATATGGATATTCACTCACTGATTCAATAAATATATGTGAAATCTGACTGTGAGCCAAATTTATATCTCCAGTTCAGACTAGTTCCCTCAAATCCAGGCTTGCATAACTTTGCACATTAGACATTTCAATCTGAAAGTCTAATAAGCATCTCCACTTAATAGGCCCTAAAGCGGTTCCTTCTCTTACCATAAATTCAAGTTGCTCAGGCTAAAAGTCTGGATCATCCCTCATCCCCGTCATTTTTTCATACTTGACAGTCAGTACATTGGTGAGTTCTCTCAGCTCCACCTTCACTTTTTAACCATCTCTGCTGTTACCAGACTTTTAGAAGCTGCCAGTATATCTACCTGGACTAGTGCAAAAACCTAACACGATTTCCTTATCCATGTGTGGCACCTATATTTATCTTCATCACAGTCCAGAGAGTTATAATTTGAAAATAAAGCAGGAGAGTTTACTTCTTTTATGTATGTATGTATGTATGTATTTTGCCCTTTTAGGGCCACACCCATAGTATAATGGAGGTTCCTGGGCTAGGTGTTGAATCAGAACTACAGCTGCCTGCCACAGCCACTGCCACAGCCATGCGGGATCTGAGCCACATCTGCAGAACTACACTATAGTTCACAGTAATGCCAGATCCTTAACCCACTGAGCAAGGCCAGGGATCGAACCCGAATCCTCATGGAAGTTAGTCAGGTTCTTTTTTGCTGAGCCGCAATGGGAACTTCAGAGTTTACTTCTTATGTCAAGTAGCTCCCCATCCTCCTCAGCATAAAAACTACTCTGCTTTCAGTGGTATGTGAGTCATACATAATCAGGCTCAATGCCACTTTTGGCTTTGTTTCCCCAAACTGCCCCCTACACTTACTACATTCAAAGCTCTACTTGCTTCCTCGATATTCCTTGACTATATGAAACACAGACCTGCCTTAGGGCCTTTTTTCTTCTTCTCTAGCCAGAGGCCTCTCCTTGACATCTGTAAGACTTACTTCTTCACATATTAAAGCATCTGCTCGAATATCATCTTTTATATAAGACCTTCCTTTTCTACCCTATGTATAATTGCACACACTCCCAGCTCTCCTGTTCTCTTTACTGTTCTTATATTTTCTTCACAATTTGTATACCTTTTTCATATTATATATATTCTTTATGTAATTGCTTAATAACTGATTTTTTAACTGTTTCTACTGACAAAACAGAAAAATCTACTTGTATAAGGATATAGTTTTTTGGGGCCTATGACAGAACAAGTATGCACTAATTACTGTCTAGGGAATAAACGAAGTGACACACCAAGTGAAACAATGGCTTATTTGTATCATCTACTTTTTTGTATCAGGGCATCGTACTCTGCTAACAACCTGTGAATTCAAGAGGAAAGCATATTGAAAAATCCAAAGAAATATTTTCAAATTGTTCTTAGTATAAACCTCCTTGTCCACACCTGCTGTGGACACATGATAACCCTTGCCTCAAAGCAATAATACAGACCTTGATAAGGAAAACATCACCTGATGACCGATGGCCCAATTGCTTGAAAACTGGGGGACACCATTATCTGTCCAAGACTCAAAAAGCCTTTGCTTTACCAAGGGGTGTTGATGGAGGAAGTAGTGACTAAAATTCCCTTTCTAGCAGTCTACAAAGAATAGAATTTGGATTTACTGACTGATTGTAGAAAATCAGTGTGGCATATCTTGCACTATGTTTTGTTTGTCACATATTTATATTGCCTATTATATGATTACATATTTATATCAGGAGCTAAATTAAGAATTTCATTAGGCACAAAAAGAACCCATCTAGCTAGCTCTTTACGTTTCTTAAAATTCCAGATCTCCAGAAGAACTATGCTTCTGGAAGCAGCCTCTCTCAATGAATAGACCCATTTCTACTCTCTTAAAACACTCTTTTCTTGATGTATGTTTTCTGAAAAAATTCTTGTCACAGTCACTAACAAATTTCTAAATTTAAGCAACCCATTGTTAGAATTTAGAAGAAAATAATGCTGTTTTATTGGAGGCATATAGAAAGCTGAACCATCTCTCAGGCAAAATTATTCTCGAGTTAAGAAATAGCATTGTTTTCAAAAGTGAGCCCATAGAAAGAAGACATAAAGACAAATTTTCACATCATCCACACTTATATTTTTGTCAGAATAAACTGTTTCAACAATAGGGACCTTTTCTGGGGCCGGGTTGGGGGGTTCACTGATACATCTTTAGCACCAAATCTAAAGTCTGGCTCCAAAATATATGTTTGTTAAATGAATTAATAAGACTCATATACTCTTTAACTCTGATGGTTTATCATCATAACAAATTCAAGGAAGAGCTGAGAGGCAGGTTGAGAATCCAGTTAGATGTTGCCAAGAAACTGAAATCTCATGGTCCTTCATGCGATGCTAAAAACCTTGCCATACTTTATAATCATTCCCATTTATTTACTAACCTCCCACCAATGTTGGAAGGGTTGACTTTTGAAGACTATGACATTGTTTGTTATGTCCAAACTCTGGCATTCTTTTTTATTCCTTCTGCCATAACTGTTTCCAGCAAGGTTTTGAAATTCAGATTGTCATTGAAAACCATTTATTTTTAAACTGTTTTTCCTTCCATTTATGGCCTTACGTGATCTATTTTCATAGGGTTAACAATGCATTTTCAGTATATAACGACAGCATAATAACACATTGAAATTGAGTTTTACTGGTTGTATTTTTCAAGGTATGAACCAAGAGGATAACAGTAGGGGGGTTCAGGGAAAACAATATCTAGTGTGCCAGTCATGAAACTCATAAGAGCATCAATTTGCTGATATAAAGTCTTACTAACCAGCGTCATTTACAGGCTTGGGGACTGATTTACTGTAGTGAAACTCCACCCAGCCTCAGGCAAAAAATGAACAAATAGCATCTTTTTTTTGTTACATTTAGATAAGATTTTAAATATTTATCATAAAAATATGGACATATAGCGTATCTTCAGATGTCATATCTGAGAAAATGGGGCCCACATTCCTGACTGATAGCACTTGAAATAAGTTGATGAGCAGTTATCACTATTTAAATGAGGCAAAAATGAAAATTCCCCAAATCATCTAGATTAAAAAGAGAGAGGAATTTAATCATGAACATTACCTCCCTGGACTTTGCTTTTATTTGAGTTTGCAACCTACATTTTTGAAATCTACAATCTCGGCTTAATCTATAGTTTAATACAGTCATTGGTGAATATTAATGTAAACAGAATAATTCAGAAAAGTTGTATTGAACACATGCTAAAATAAAATAGAACAAAATGCCTCAGTTCTTGAGAAGGTTCAGTCTTTGAGAATCTTGAATATGGAAGACATTATATTCTACTGAATTTTAGCTGAAGGAAAGCATTTAGCTTCTAAGTTGAAAGTGGCAGAAACAGAATTTGGAATACCATACAGATTTATATATTGATCTAGAGGAAACTGCAGTTTTCTCAAGAGATACTGGTCATAGAAGTCTAGCAACCATAAAGTACTAGAAATTCTTTTACAGCTACTTTTATGGTAGCCTAAGTTGATTTAATAGAGTGTTGTCAAATCAATTCATTCTCTTAACTCTTAGACTGCATTATGTTAACTTGAATTGTTGGTGAACGCTGCCATCCAGCAATTCTAAGGATGTATGGTGTATAATATATTGTTCCTGAGGCCAGCCACCTGAAGAATGAAGTCAGAGTTATAAAAGAGATTATGAACTGAGTACTCCATAAATTGAATACCATAGAATGATGATTCTGTATTTGTAGGCACACTACATGCATATCTTTATATCAAGGAAAAAGGTGCCAAACATTTATATGTAAAAAGATTAGAAATGTTAGAAGAAGCCGATATAGCAGTAAACAAACTGAATATACTAATTCAAGCAATTATTAATTTATGAGGCAGTCTTTAGCATTACACATTTACCTTTAGTCTCTTCAAGTTGAAATTTATTTCTTTTGGAAATGAGCAAAAAAAATATGATGAGAAAGACCTGTGTTTAGCAGATACACAAAATACCTTGTTAATGGATAATTATAGCAGCTAATATAACAATGTTTTCTATGTCCTAGATATTTTGCAAAAAACATTATGTGTATTATTGCACATAGGATTATGAGTAAGTTCTTATTACAGGTGAGATAAATGAAGCTTGGAGAGGTGATATGAGTTGTCTGAGGTAACAAAACTAATAGCCATTGTAACCGTGATTGATTCTGGCAGATTGCATGGCTCTTTTGTGGACCAAGATCCATAATTCCTTTAGAGGCAAAGTCCATGGTCCTGGAACTCAAATATATTTTAAGTTCTTTTATGTTACCAAGTGGGTGCTAAGTGCTTACATAAGTCAGCTGGATGATGAACTGAAAATTTCAACTGCAACTTTCTGATTCTCATCAGAACTTTAAATATTAGTATTTATTTTTATGATAATAACTGTAAGAACTTTTCTTGTTCTTCAGGGAGTGAACTTCTTACTGAAATATGTGCCGTTTCTTTTAATAATTTTATTTCTTGCATTAGTTAAGTATGTTAAAGCATCTGCTTGATTTAATCACAGTCTGGATACTAAAAATATAAAGTAAATATATTACACATGGATGTTAACTTTTATAGTGACATAAATATAATACCACACAATAAAATTAAAGGTATGTAATAAAAAAGAATTTGTAGTGTTCTGGGTGAGCATAGATGTTTTCAATTTTTAGTTTGCTAACAATCTTAATGGCAAATCACACTTATTAAAGTGAAAATTTTAAACAACTATGGGCATGCTTTTTGAAAAAGGAAGTACATTTTTATATTGACAATCAGGATACATTAGAGTTGAATTAAGTAAGTTTGCTGCTTCACTAAACATTCTAAGTCCAGAAAAAGCATTGATTTACAACTAGAAACACTGCACTCTTAACACTGTATATTGGATGTTGAAATCTAAAGAATAAGGGGAGAATGAAAAACAAAGTAAAAAAATCTATTACAGACCATTCTTATACATTTTATCATTTTCCTTAAAAGGGAAATAATCTCTTTAAACTTCTATTTTATTTAAGTTATACATCCTTTATTATATTTCTTAAAGTAAGCATCATATTACAGTTATCTGTGCACATGTTTTATTTTTTGTACATATTTTGATGTCAAACTTTTATGTAGTTAAATACATTTTTAATACATTTCATATGCCAATAAGTAGTTGTTCCATTAAGTTCACATAATGGGGTTTATCAAAGCCTATTATAATAATCAAAATGCATTAAAGTAAATTTTTTAGAGTAAAATTCAATATACAATTCAGCAAGGACCTGAAATCTTATACATGGTGATCTTGGGAGTAAATCCACAGCCCCCAGCCAGCTACATGGTGACTGTAGCCGCAGCTGACACTCTGATCACAGCCTTGTGAGAGGCTCTAAGCAGGAGGCATCCAGCTAAGTCATGCCCTGATTCATGAGACACTAAAATTGTGACATAGTGAATGCTGATGTTGGAGTAATTTTTCACAGCAAGAGATTACTAATACATCATTAGATTTTATTTATACTATATTATATTTAACATTATATGTTTTATTATATGAAGCAGTAGCTAGTATATAGAAGAGGTCATTTGCCTGGGAAAAAATCCTTGAATCTGATAGGCTAGGGTTCCAATCGGAGCTTTATCGCTAGCCTACACCAGAACTACAGCAATGCGGAATCTGGGCTGCATCTGCGACCTACACCACGGCTCACAGCAACGCTGGATCCTTAACCCACTGAGCGAGGCCAGGGATCAAACCCTCATGGATACTAGTTGGGTTTGCTAACCACTGATCCAAGATGGGAACTCCCCTTGAATCTGATTTTATCAGAAAGTTGTTAAGGAATAAAACAGAGTAGACAAGAGGAATAAGTATTTCTGTAGTACAGAAAGAGCAGAAATTATACTTCCTTCCTAAACTATCTAGGAGACAAAATACATTAGAAACAATTTTGTGCTTATAAGCACAGGTTCTGGTGTCAGAATTTTTATATCAAAACCCAGATTAACCACATTCTAGTTGTATGAGAGCAAATGGTGTCCCATTGTCCTAGAATATAGTTTGCTCATCTGGAAAAAAAAAATCAACTGTATTTATTTAACTGAGTGATCACAGATTTTAATGTGTTGCTACAATCTAATTACTTGACAAAATATCTGGCACATGATTGTTAATAAATGAGAACATTTATCAATAGGATGATCATCATTGCCATCACTGTTGCTGATAGGAGTCTTGAATTCTGCATTTCATTTCTGGAAGCCTCAGTCTGTAAAAACTAATATATTTGATAAATTATTATTTCAATAGTGTATATTTTCTTCCTCTGGATCATAAGAAGAACAATGTTCTAACATATTTTATTGTTCTTTTCATTTTGTAGAATCCTTCAGATGCATTATTATTTTATAAAAATATATAAGATCATTATCTTTAAATAATGAAACTAAGACTCTGTGAGGTAGAAAACAAATATTTATTGGGCATTTACTATGTACCAGAAAGGAACGGGGTGCCTTATACATACTTGCTACCCAGTAATTTTTAAAAGAATTTCTGGAGTCCAAACCCAGCCTCTTTCAATAACATTAGTTATCATTCTGATCAGTAAAGTATGTTCACGTGATTATAAACAGCATATCATTCTAAGTTCCAAAAGTGAATAGAAATGTGGCATTTTTCATTATATATACATTTTTCAATCATAAATCAACAGAGTTCATAAAAAGGTATGTTTTCATGATAATGAATACTACAATAAACTGTAAATCAAGAAAGTGGGAGGGTTCCAAGAGAAATTCTTAGAGCATAATTATTAATAAAGCTAAAGAGTAGAAAAATAGGTATTTATATGACTAAAACAAAATGGATATTCAAAGAACTCTTAGTCAGTTTTCAAAGGAGATTATGAATGCCTGGAAGATGAAAACATTTTCAACAAATACAAAGATCTGTAAAAGAATATTAATAAGACTAAGAACATAATTAAATCGAGCTTTTGAAAATTTTTGTACTCAGTATTTTAAATGTATGTTCCAAGTTAAAAGAGAACAAGAACTCATTACCAGGAGAGGATGGCATATTTTCAGTGAATGCCAAAGAGTACTAGCTCCTACTTGGCTTTCATCTACTTCAACAAGAAGAATTATCTCTAGATTTTTAAAGATAAAAAATAATGTAAAGGAAGAATCGCCTAGCAATATCATCAACATGTTGCAATAAGCGTTTTCTACTGCCTTCCCTTCAAAGAACACCATTTTAGAAAACTGACCATGTACAAGACATCCTTTATGAAAATCAAGGAGTCCAGCAGAGAAATTCCAGATCACTGCTGGAGCAGTAATCCAAGACTGGATAATTAAAAAGGAATGCTGAGGTATGCTGTGAGACTTGGATATTCACGTGGAAAAGAATGGAATTGAATCCCAATCTCATACCACTCACAAAAATTAACTCAAAATTGATTAAAGACATAAACAAAGGCCTGAAGCTAGAAGAAAACAGAGGGGAAAACTCCTTGGTCTTGGTAATGACTTTTTAGCTATGACATCAAAACTGTAAGCATCAAAAAGCAAAAATAAATTACTGGGACTATATAAAACTGAATAGTTTCTACACAATAAAATAAACAGTCAACAAAATGAAAGGAAACCCATAAAATCGGGAAAATATGTTTGCAAGCCATATATCTGCTAAGGGGCTAGTACCCAAAATATACCTGGGACTTATACAACTCAATAGCCAAAAAAAAAAAAAAAGACAAAAAAATTGACTTAAAAATGAGCAGAGCATCTAGATATTTTCCCACAAAAGATGTAAAAATGGCTAACAGATACATGAAGATATACTCAACATCATGAATATCAGAGAAATACAAATCAAAACCACAAATTGATATTATCTCATCTCTGTTAGAATGGTTATTATAAAACAAAGAGCTAAAAAACTATTGGCAAAGATGTGGAGAAAAGTGAAACCCTATGCTTGTTTGAAAGAAGGCAAATTGGTTCAGTTATTCTGGAAAACAGTATGGAGGTTTCTAAAAAAATTTTTTTAATTTTCATATGGTCTAGCAATCCCACTTCTGAGTATATATCTGAAGGAAATGAAATCACGATCTTAAATAGATTATCTACACCTCTGTGTCATTGCAGCATGATTCACAATAGCTAATAGCTGGAAATGACCTAGGTGTCCATTGACAGATAAATGCATAAAGACAATGTATCATATATGCACATTTAAATATTACTCATCCATAAAACAGAAAGAAAAACTGCCATTTGTGGCAACATGGATGGACCTTAAAGGCATTCTGCTAAGTGATATCAGTCAGAAAGATATTGTAAGATTTTACTTATATGTGGAATTTTAAAAAGTGAAATTCAAAAAAAAATTAAAAATGAAATTCATAGAAACAGTAGAATGGTGGTTGTCAAGGGCTGGGAGTGGGGAACTAGGGAGATGTTGATCAAAGCATACAAAATTCCAGTTACAGGTGAATAAATTCTGGGGATATAGTGTATTTCATAGTGATTAGAATTAATAATACCATATTATATTCTTTAAAGTTGCTAAGAAAATTCATCATAAATATATTCACCACCAAAACAACAACTTCAAAAGTTAATTTTGTGAGATTGTGGATGTGTTAACTAATCTTGTTGTGGAATAATTTCACATTATATTTGTATCAATTTATCATTGTGTGCACCTTAGGCTTACACAATTATATATATATATATATATATATATATATATACACACACATATATATATACACACACACACACATATATATGTACACACATACACACATATACATATATATATATATATATACACACACACACATATATATAAATTTTATCTCAATAAAGCTCAAAAAGAAAAAGAAGAAATTGTAGATCCAAATAATGGCCTATCCAGTAAGACAGGCAAATATTTAGTTAATTTAAATAACTTTAACCTCAGTAAGACTGATGATTGTCATCCAAGGGTGCTAGAGAAGAGTATCATTTTTCTATTTGTAAAATCAAAAAGAAAAGGAAAGTAACCAGTATAATACCTTATTTTCTTTTCCTAAAGGAGAAAATAATGGTTTCTAAAAGGTGTACAAAAGAGTACTAACAAGTATCTTGCTTTCATTTAGCATTAAATAATGTGAACATTGAAGCCAAAAAGAGTTCAATAAGGACAAACCATTTCAAAGTAACCTCATTTTTCTTTCACAATAGGGTTATTAAGCTTCTAAGTGAAGGGAATAAAATAGAAATATTGTATCTTTAGGTCAGATACACATAAACTTCAAGTAAAAATGTTTTACATGACATATTTACAGAAGAGGTAAAAAAAGTTGATGATGATACAGAATGAAGGATTTGTTGCTGGTTTCACAGCCACATCTGAAGATAATCAATTTATTTATCTGTTATCCCTGAGAAAGTTCTTTATTTATATGCCTTCCAGATGTTTTTCCCCAGTCATGTCTCAATCCTTTTTGTCAATGGCATGAATATAGATTTAATATTTGTCATCCAAAATCTGAGAGGTAATAAGTATACATAAATTTAAAAAAAACTTTCTGCATGTATAGAATGAAACTTCAGACTAAAATCCACAAGATGAGATTTTATAGAAGCAGGTTAACAGGTTTTAGAATAATCAGTGAGTAACACTTACGATGGAAAGAACCTTCACCATGTAGGCTTTTACACAGGAAGTTATAAAAATAATTAAAAACCTAGAATGAGATTATGTATAGAGTTTACACAAAATACAAAAACAGCTTTCTAATGCTGTCACCTATTTGCAAGCAACAAGTTAGCTTGCCCTAGTTTCATGCCATTGACCGAAGACAAGAGATTCCTAGGTCAGAGACAAAGAGTAGCTTATTATCCATTAATAAGCAATGACCAGAATATCATTTTCGTATGTTCCCTGCGGTCCACTTCCCACGGGGTTATGTAAGGAGGGTTAGGTGACACCTGCATGTGAGACGAGTTGCTTCTGGGGAGAGAAACTAAGTTTGTAATGGACAGTAAACAAACTTGCCTTTTGCTCCAGAGTGAAACATTATTTTTATTATACTGAACCATAAACAAACCTGTCCTGGCCATGAAGCAGATATATATCTCCCGAAGCTGTTTGCTATGCAAACATCCTTGAAAAAGTAATCTGGACAAAAAGGGCAGTTAGCACCTTTGCTTTTAAACCATGCAGAAATGTGAGAGCCAGGAAGAACTGTAAAGCCAGTGTCTGGGCTTTGAAAATACAAATAAAAGACTGGAATCCAGATTTGAGATAAATATAATTCAATAATACATTGTACTGGTCATTCAGCTGGATTTTTTTGTTTAATTTTGAAAGCCACATTTTGAAGTACACTAAAGGAAATTAGTGGACATTCAAATCATCAAAGAAATGAAGTTAATAGAAAGATGAAAAGACTTAGGCAGAAGACTCTGGAGCACTCTGGGTCATTGGGACCTGGCGTGGATTTTAGTTAACCAGTGGAAGACTCTCAGGCTTCACTGGGAAGGAGTTAAGGGGCTTACAGTCATAAGGACAAGTAAATGGGAGCCTGTGGAAGACAAACGGTTAATATTTCAGTTCAACCTGAGCCTCCATAGCTAGGGTTAGAGGTAATTTTTTTAAATGTCTTGCCTAAGTTACCTAATGTCTGTGTTCACACTATAGATACCACAGGCAATATATTTCTAGTTAACATGTAGGTGATATTTGGTAGCAATCTGAGTTTCTAATCTCCCAGTATTGTGAATTTATGTGTTTTTACTATAATTTCCCAACAAAAATTGATTATAGTCACTATAGTTTTTAAAGTTGTTTAATTCAAAAAGGTAAATAATTCAAAGATGGTTTATTGAATTTTACGTAATATTTACCTGTGTAGACACTCTATGATTTATGTTTTGAATAAATCCATTTTGAAGAACTGGATGTGGGGATAGTGGCCCAACTAAATGAAATACCTGTTTATTTAAATCATTAGCTTAGGAAGACTGATATTCATAGAGAAAACCTTAAGGATAACTTTTGGATGCATATATAATCATTTATATGTGACATATATGTATGCAACACATAAATCAACTCAGCTATTTATTTAAAAATTCCATATCTGCATATAGTCGTAACTTTTGCAAATTAAACTTTTTACTATAATTTTAAAGTTATATATATTTGTAACAAGCAATGCAGAGAGATCCCATTCACCTTTTTTCCTAGTTTCCCTCAATGGTAACATCTCTCAGTCTTTAGCACAGAAGAGCTATCCATGAGGATGCTATTATGATAGACTGAAATCTATAGTACATCCAAGCATGTGGCTATTTTACCCCATGGGAAATTTTCTGAGAGGTTGAGCAATGCACGAGTGTGGAAAGCAGCGTCTATAAGATGAGAGACTTCCCTCAGTCTCATGGTTCTTGGGAAAGATAATCTGATTGCAGAGAGGGTTATATAATGACCACGATGGCTTTTGCTCTTCAGATCACTGGAAAAATATGTGGACAGAGGTTAATTTTATTTTCATCCAGCCTCAAACCCATTCAATGCTATGGCAACTGTTTTAACTATGTATTTAAAAATATAAAGATAATAAGTATATTTCTAAGTTCATTCATATAAGTATCTGTGTATTTAAAAAACTAAAAAAAAAAACCTAGAAGATATGATCTATTGGATCAGCATTCTTTACTGTTTGTTATTCATTTCTGTGCATTTTACAATTTTTAAGCAAATTTTCGGATTCTTTTAATTTGAATTTAAAGTGTCTTATGAATCTTCAGGCAGATAATTTACCACAGGTATGTCCAAAGAATGTTTCAATCTCCTAGTGTCTTCCCTGAGGGTACACTCTCTATAACACCAGTATGGTATTATTTCTTATCATGCAATAAATCTTGGCTCCTCAAATTAAATAATATTTTTTTCCGTAAGTGAAAAACTAGTCCTTGGCCTTTGTCTTTTATGTTCTTTCTCCAGCTAAACTATTATAGCTATTGAGGCTGGGTAGTTGAGAAGGTGGGAGAAAAATTGATCTATATTATTGGCTTCTCCAATTCATGATCTTCTTTCAGCAAATCACTTCATGGACTTCCCCTCTTGATCTACACTTCATGGTCTTCCCCTCTTGATCTTCACTTCATGATCCTCACTTCTCTTCAGATCATGTCAGGTCACTTCATGATCTTGTTTCAGAAATGTGTGGACTGAAGTTTGAAACTTGGTAATTTTGTTAGAGGGTCATGAGAGAATGGTTCTCTCTCAGGTCTCAGACAAGTTCCTGGGACTAGCTGACAAGTAAGAGCCCTTGGCTTCACACAGGAAAGAATTCAATAGTGAGACATAGTCAAGTGAAAGCAAGTTTATTTAGAGAGATACATATTCCGTAGGCAGAAAGCAGTCTATCTCAGAAGACAAGAGCTATCCTGGGATGTGAGGCTGGTTGATTTTTATGGGCTACATAATTTCATAGGCTAACAAGTGGGAGGATTATTCCAACTACTAGGGGGAAGGGGCAGGGATTTCTGGGAACTGGACCACCACCCACTTTTTGACCTTTTATGATTGCCTTGGAATGGTTATGGCACCCATGGTCATGTCATTTAACTGCTAATGTATTACAGTGTGTAGTGAGCTTCAAGGTCTACTGGAAGTCAAATCTTCTGCCATCTTGGGCCTAGTTAGTTGTAACTAGTTTTTGTCATATCCTCAATGGCTGTGCCATTCTTTTAACAGTTGTATCCCATCCCCCTTCCTTCCTGTCTCAGTTTATCTTAAATAATATTGATGTAAATCAACATTCCTTAATTATTGTCCAAATGTTAATTGATTATTAGTAGTTTAATATTATTAACAACAAAAATAACAATCTAATTTGGGAGTTTTGAAGTTGCTCATGATCCGTGAAAGAGAAATCATAAAGGAATGAAGTTCATATCCTTTCACAAGCAGCTTATTCTGAGTCATTTCTCAATTTCGAGAAATTGACCAAAATTCCTTCAATTTTTTTTATTTTAGAGTCTTTTAAGATGTATACCATGCAAAAATTAATAAACAGAGATCTCAATTACAGTAAGTAGAGTTGGGAGGACAGAAAGGGAAGTTCTCATGCCCTACAACAAGAGTAGAGCCTGACAAGAGGAAAGATGTAAGATTTCCTCTTCTTACTTGGCCAGAGCTCAGCCAGTGAAGGACTGTCACAATTTAGCCAATGAAAAGCCACTTTTAGTTCCGCTAATGAACTCTTTGTTTACTATAGTCTTACCAAATTTCTTTTCCCCTCTTTGAAAGAGCTCTTTCCTTGTCTCAGGGGACTTGCGCCTGACTTGGCATGGTTGCAAGCCCCAAAATGCAATTCTTTGCTGATCCCAAATAAACCCATTTTTGCTGGAGAAATAACTGGGCAATCTTTGTTTAAGGTCAACAACTGTGACATCTGAGTTAATAGATCTAACTTCCATCAATAATAGCAATCACAGAGTAAATAATGTATAAATGTCACCACCTCAAAGAAAATTTCTCTACCATCCAATCTAAATTAAATATTTTTATTTTACTCCTCACAGCAACCTAAAGTTTCCATCATAGTAATCATACTTCCTAAGTGAGTGTGTGAGTGTGTGTATGTATGTTTGTGTTGTCTTTATAGTTCTATGTCAGCGGGTAAGGTAAATACTATTATTCATGTTTTAGAAATGATGAAAATGATTTAATGTATTGAGCACACCGTTCATAAGTGTCAGAGGTTGAATTCAAACCCTGACCTCTCTGAGAGAAGCAATAACAGCTTTCAACCAATTTACCGTTTCATATTCCATGCAAACATTCTTTGTGTTTAACCAAAAAATATGCTTAAAGTTGGACCATGAAGTAACATATTACTTTGATATTTTCCTGGGCTTCTGTGTACATGTTGATGTCTGTATAGATTAAAGCATAATTATATTAAATTAGGAAAATCGATTAACAAATATGATATGAATAAGAAATGTTTAAAAATATAAAAGTAAAGCAGTTTTAAGTTTTAGCAATAGTACTGCAAGATATAACTTGAATATACTCAAATCTACTTCCTTCCAGTAAAGCAGCTATAATAGTCCAAAAGTTTGGCTAGGTTCCCTAACAAATCTCGTAAAAATAATTGTGGAGATTTAGCCAAGATTTGACTATTTTAGACAGAGAAGGGAATTGTCAATAATTGCTCTCAATAGTTTTAAATGTAAAGGAATACAATGGATACAGAAGTAATTTTAAAGATAGCAAAGTAAATTATTACAAAAATTGGTAATTATCTCAGTTTGGCAGACATACTAATTTCTGTTGAGTTCTTTTATTCATCTCATTTTGTTTTTGGTATTTTGTTGTTGTTGTTGTTGTCATTTTCTGTTTCTTCAAACCGTGAATACTTTTTTCTCCTCCAAGCATAATGATGGAATTGAATATTTTTCTTAATTTTTAGAAAATGTTCCCAGCCAATCCAATTATTATACAATTCATATCAGGTACTTTTTAACCGTGTCTCAGTGTTTTTCTCTTTAAAAATCACTTTTACATTGTTTCCTAGTATTATATACATTTCTCAATAAATTTTTTCACTATTTATCATGACTACTTTCTTAAATGTACAAAAGCCAGGGTTTGACTTAAAAAAAAAAGAATATATAATAACATAATTGTGGAGTCCAGTACTTCTCAAGGCAAATTTCGCCCTAGGAGTTCTCAATTTTCAGCTATTTAGATCTTTTCAAAATATTTTAGCCTATTAAAATTGTTCATTTTATAATTAATTTCCATAATGTAGCTATGCTCATGTTAATGGATTGTATTTGAAAATCTCTTTTGCACATGGGTAGTCTGGGGATGTTTTGTTATTCAGAACTATATAATTCACAAATTACTCTTGAATCTCCATTATCGAAGCTTAAAACAGGGCATTTTATTAGCCACCAATAGCTTTCTTTCTGCAATATTTTTACAAGAAAGTAAAAGTGAAGTCAAGTCAGCATAGGTTTGAAGGCTCTTGGTGAAAACAAATTGTCCAGTGCATTTGAGAAAAATGTCAAAGCAAATGGAAGATGCAGCAATCATATCCCAAACCATATATATTCAGGACAAGGAAAGGTATTTCATCCTTGCATTTCAGTAAATGCATGAATTTTGTTTCTACTTTGTAGAAATTCTTATTAGAGGTATTTCATAAATGAAAAACCTAAAAGTAGAACATAGGTAATGAAATAAAGGATTTTTCCATAGAAAAAGTAGAGCCTTTTCTAGACTGTGTTGGAAAATATTGAGGTAATTAGAGAAACTAGTCATTAGCCCTAGAGCCACTCTTCAGCTGCTGACATATTTAAAATGGAACGAAACTGGGACTTAGAACAGAGATTGAAAGAATGTGCTTTGGCATAAGGATATTAGACTGTATAAATCTGATGAAAATAGGATATATGCCGTGAGAACAATAAAGAGAAGGGTAGATGATTGTTTCAGTTTGGGGTAACTATCCATTAGACCATGGTAAACAGCCTGGACCTCAGAATAAAGTGTCTAGGTAAAGGTATTATTTCAGAAATTTTCAGAATGTGGTAGTAGTTGAAACTCTAAGTGAGCACTAGGTCCATAGCACTCATAGTACATGCGGTAAAAAGAGGCACACATCATATAAAGTAATTTATGAAACAACTTCCTAACAATATAATGTCTTCCAGTCTATTAGAATATATCTTTTTTTTTTTTTTTAGGTGTTCTTTATTTTCTCTCAGTAGAGTTGCTTAGTTTTTGTGCCAAGGTCTAGCAAATCTCTTGTTAAGTATATTCCTAAGTATTTTATGTTTCTTTTAATTGTATTATAAGATAAATTGTTTTTAAATGTCATTTTCCAATTGTTTGCCACTAAAATATAAAAAGATTGTCGGGTCCCTCTGCGTTATTTCTCTGGATTCTTGTGACAAAGATTTTGAGGTGTAGGCAGTCTGGCCTGGAATGGTTCCCAGGGTCTGGATGAGGGTTGTTAGCCTAGGAAGTGCTGCCTCAGCACCAGGATAGAGCCAGTGGTCTCGCTGTGCTGGGGTGGAGGCAGATGCTTTCTCCAGACAGATCTTTCCAGGCAAGAAGCATTCAGTTCAGGATGGGAGTGGTTCTGGGTCGAAGGGAATTCCCCTCAAACAGACAGCACTTTAGGTCGAAAGTTACAGCTTGATAGGGAGCCCTTAATGGGCCATTCCGGTCAGTCTCCCCGAGAGAAAAAAGTTCCCACTGGTTGCCTTGGAGATCTCAGTCTTGATCACAATCAAGAGTCCAGGTCGTAGCAGTGTACAGAAAATTTTATTTATGCCCTTAGAGAGAGGGGGCTGTCCTGGCGTAGGGACTGGCTCTGGCTGCAACTACGTCTTTCCTTATATCTCCATATCATGGACATATTTGAGGATCCTAATTCTTCTACCCCAGGCCCACTGATTTTCCTGTCCCAGCCCCGCTGCGCGCCCCTTACCGGCTAAGGATTCTTTGGTCTCTGTATGAGGGAGCCTTTTGATCCTCTGGTTTGGGGCGGGATGCCTTATCTGCATGGGGAACAGATTATAGGTAAGTGCTCCGCCAAGCATGCCTCATTTGTGCGGGAAAGTACTCCAAAGAGCAGGAGTCTGGTATCTGCATGTGTCCTCATTGTTTGATAGCAGGCCTCCTGTTTTTGATAACAATGAATGGCCTCTTTTGAATCACCTGGTCTGAGTCCCTATCCTATTCTACCTAACAACATGATTTTTATATTGAACTCCTATGTGGTGACTTTGCTGAGTTAATCTATGAGTTTCAGTTTTCATAGTTTTTTTTCATGATTTTCTACATAATCATATCTGTATGGAAATGACGTTTTATTTCTTCTTTTCCAAACTTAGTAACTTTTATTTCATTATCTCACATTATTGTATTAACTAGGACTTAACAGTAGTATGCTTAATACATTAGAAAATTTGACTTCTTAAAACCTTAAGGGGAAAACATACATTTTAATTATTAAGTATAATGTGATCTGTAGGGTTTTCTTGAATCTTTTTTGCAGCTTTTATGTAGATAATCCTATGATTTATTTTCTTTTTTATTCGGCTGATACATTTCATTGCTTTCCTAATGTTAAACCAAATTTGCCTCCCTGGTACAAACTCATGTAGTCACGATGTATCATGCCTTTTATATTACGTTGAATATTTACTTTAGGATGTTTTCTTCTATGTTCATGGGGATATATCTGTCTTCAGTTTCCTTTTCTTGCAATTGTTTTGCCAGGTTTGATCCCAAGGAATTACTGGTTTCATAAAACTTGTTGAACAGTGTTCCTTCCTATTTTTTTTAGAAAATTTAATATATGATTAATATTATTTTTACTTTATATGCTTTATAGAATTGAACAGGTAAACCAACTAGGCCTGTACCTTACTTGGTAGAAGGCCTTTGATTTTTATTTCCTTTTCTATTATCAAGTCAGTTTTGATCAGCTGTGTTTCTAAGGAATTTATCTATTTGATCTATGTCAGAGTTTCTTAATCTCAGCACTCTGTATTAATATTTGGCCTGGATAATTTTTTTTTCTTTTTTATTGCTTTTTAGAGCCACACCTGCAGCATATGGAAGTTCCCAGGCTAGGGGTCCAGTTGGAGCTATAGCTGCCGGCCTACACCATAGCCACAGAAACGTGGGATCTGAGTTGTGTCTGTGACTACCAGGGCTCATGGCAATGCTGGATCCCCAACTCACTGAGCAAGGCCAGGGGTCGAATCTGTGTCCTCATGGATCCTGGTCAGATTTGTTAACCACTAAGCCACGACAGGAACTCCCTGGGCTGGACAAATTTTTGTTGTTGAGAACTGTCCTGACCTTCTAGTGATATCCCTGGCCTCTGTCATCCAGATGCAGTTAACACCAATAACACCTCTCCAGTGTGACAACTGAAAATGTCTCCAGATGTTATTAAATGCCCCCTGGACAGCAAAATTACCTTTCTTTGAGAATCAGTTGTCTTAAGTAGTAAAATATACAGTATAAAGTGCAAGACAGTTTGTCTTCATCATTTTTTATTAAGGATTTGTAGTGAAATTCCCTTTTTCAATTCTAAAACTGGTTACTTGAGAACTATCTTTCTACATCACTACTTTTATTTTAATTATTTGATAATTTTGTTATTATATCAATTTAGTTAACTTTTCCAAAGAAGAAACTTTCAACTTGTTTTAATTGTACTGCCATTTTTCTTTTTAAAATTGTATTTTGAATCTCTGTGACTTTAGGTATACTTTCTTTAGTATTTAATAATGGTTCATGTGAGATTAATAATATGCATTCTTAACTTCTCATGGTCTTTCTAGAATTAAAAATTTACTGTTTCATGCACAAAGAACTTGACAACAGTATGAATTTATTTACCTGACATGCCCTTTGCTACTGTTGTCCTATTATAAATGCTGAAATAGTTATAATTTTTGTATGAAACATCTGCTTTTAAAAGAAATTTTAAAAATAAAAGTATG
>PVHT021183518.1:19692190-19778876 GCA_004024745.2 Catagonus wagneri | reverse complement strand
TCTGCTTTGAAACACAACTGTTAAATTTCCAGGAGCTGGACACATTTTGTAAACCTCTCTATGTTACAAATTAAATAACGGGTTGATTTATTTTTTTCACAACACTGATCTATGAAACAAGAATAATAGGAAAATTAAGGGGAAGGTGACATCCAAGTCAGTGTTTATTCGCATATTAGCAGAGAAGTTAGCCAGTCAGAGATCTGAGAATAGTTAACCATGGCGGATCACAGAGAAGGCATTAAATGAGATTCTGGGGAGTCAGAGCAGAGCCCACAGAAACTTAGGGAATTGTGTTGTGTTCTTTGTACCCTTATTGTTTCCCACTGAACCCCCTCTGGGGAAGCACTGTTCCATTTCTGAGCTCATGAGGCTTCCAAGAAGCAAACTCACTCCATCTTATTTATGATAATTTCCTTCTTCCTTCCCAGAAGGGAGAACTGGACCAAACAGTGTTTGATTCTGACCCGGAGATTTTTCAACCTGAGGAGATCACTTCAAGTCCTTGCTACTATTTTTTAGCAGGATTGCTCTTCAGTTATTCCAAATATATGGATAAGTTTCCATTCAGTAGGGCAACCTCTGTATTTAGGTGGTCCATCTCCATGAGTCATAATGTTTGTAAGTAGCTTAATGAGGTGTGTTTCTCTCATGTACTGAATTTTAGCTTCAGGGCACTTTAGCTGATTGAAGTGCCCCATCTATCACTGAAGATTTTACTTTTCTCAATAAGTTCTTATTTACTGCTTCTTCAGCGTATGCTTTGTAGGACTTTAGAGTGCTCCATGCTTAAATTGTATATCACTTTGGTATTTAAATCAATGAATTTAAATTACTGCATAATGATTACTTTCAATTTGCCTTCACTTAAAGATGATGATGTAATTAAACATGTTTGTTTGATCAGGTCTTGCAAATGAACCTATACATTTACATTAGGTCTCTAAAAGATGAGTTAATTTCCTCGAGCTTTATAACCCATTTGGAAAACGTTGTCAGTTCTATGACTAAGTCAGCAGTATTTCCTTCTTCCTTTTCTCCTTTCCTCAAATTTCTGTCGTCGTCTCTTTTTAACCTGTTTTCTTACACTTTGTTCTTATCCCCATCCCTACCCATCCTTTTTTTTGTGTGTGTGTGTGCTTTTTAGGGCCACACCTGTGGCATATGGACATTCCCAGGCTAGGGGTCAAAATCAGAGCTACAGCTGCTGGCCTACACCACAGCCACAGCAACATGGGATCCAAGCTGTGTCTGTGACCTACACCACGGCTCATGGCAATGCTGGATCCCTGACCCACCTAAAGAGGACAGGGATGGAACCTGCAACCTCATACTAGTCGGATTCCTTTCCTCTGACCCACTATGGGAACTCCCTTTATCCATTTTTTTCTTCCATTCTATTTTATGTTTATATTGTGCCCAAAACTATGCTAAATGCTAGTAAAATATTGAATAACTTAGGAATTCGCTTCGTGTCTCAGTGGTTAATGAATCTGACTAGGAAGCATGAGGTTGTGGGTTCGATCCCTGGCCTTGCTTAGTGGGTTAAGGATCTGGAGTTGCCGAGAGCTGTGGTGTAGTTTGCAGACGCGGCTCGGATCCAGCATTGCTGTGGCTGTGGCAAAGGCCGGCAGCTACTGCTCCTGTTAGACCCCTAGCCTGGGAACCTCCATATGCCGCGGATGCGGCCCTAGATAAGGCAAAAAGACAAATACGTATATATATTGAATAACCTAGAAGTTGATCTGACTTGCATTTCCAGCCAAGGACCAACTAAACTCTGCATATGGGCAATATTCCATGTCCATTATGAAGATGGTCTATATTTAAAAAACAGAAGAGGAAGATTCAGGTATCAGCTATCAGAGGACCTGGCATTTAACAGTGTGGCAGTGGCTAGAAATACATTTCCACATGTGCCCGTGGAATGATGAAGTTACCAGTGACCCAAGGCCAAAATTCGTCTTGAAATTTGGGTAAAAAAGCTCAAAGTGCCAAAGGGTAGAACTTATCTTAATAAATGGCCATTGACTCTACCTCTCAATGGGAAGAGTAGACCTTCTTTGGTCTGTCACAATGCAGGAGCCATTGGAATATCCAAGAGTATCAGAATGAATACCTTAGTAAACGCATAGTGGTCTGAATAATAGAAAGGTGTTTCTTGGGGTCAAAGTTGGGGATGTTCTTTATTACCTATGAGTCCAAAGGAAGATAAGCAGGCACTAGACCGTCTTCATAATGTACATGGAATATTGCCCATATCCAGAATTTGGAAAAGCTTGGGGCCCACAGTTAGAGTGCTAAGATGTTTATGTGTGGAAGTATGATCATTTCATAATTAATTTGTGCTACCACTGGAGAGTTCCTCAGTCAAAAATCTCATTAATTTGGTCAGCCTGTCTAGTTCTTTTCTGTATCTCTACATTTTAGAAATGAGAATATATACTCATAAACAATCAACCTTAAGTATACTATGTAATAACAATAAAGAAAAATAAGACATCCAAATCCTATGTGATAGTAATAAAAGAAGAAATGGACTAAGTCCTAAATGGAAAAAAAAGTAAATACCTTAATTATCTAGATAATTTGCAGTTAAGCTACAGTTACTAAATGTCTGTTATTCACCAGCATTTTAGTTTGGCATACAAAATAACAAATCCTGGGTTCTGCATGCAATAAATTTTTTTACAGTTCTTGGAAATGTTATAACCATTTAATCTAATGACTGCTCACAAATGAAACAAAGGTAGTATATACATTTGTGGCGGAAAATTCTGGGAGCTAGGTGTTAAGAGTTTAAGACATATAGACAGTCATAAAAGTGGGTGGAGAATGTTTTGATACAATAACATTGAAGTTGTAATAGACCACTCAATAGTCTAGCAGAGGAAAAACACTCAAATTTTTTTTGGAAAAAAATAAAGTAACAGGAAAGAAAGTAAACCTAGGCAGTATTCAAAGTTACCAAATTAAAGTTTTGTAAAACTGATAATAAAAATAATATGACCAAAACTACTGTTCATGTGTATTTTAATATTCTCACTTAGAGGTGAGGATAAAAGATCCTTTTAAATCCTTATTATATTTTGGAGTTCCCTTCATGGCTCAGTGGTTAACGAATCCGACTAAGAACCATGAAGTTTAGGGTTCGATCCCTGGCCTCGCTCAGTGGGTTAAGGATCTGGCGTTGCCGTGGCTGTGGTGAAGGCCGGCAGCTACAACTCCTGTTAGGCCCCTAGCCTGGGAACCTCCATATGCTGCAGGTGTGGCTCTACATAAAGGCAAGAAGACAAAAAAAAAAAATCCTTATTATATTTGGAGAGAGAAGAGGCAAAGAGATCCAAACTGGTAAGACACTGATAGCAGCAAAAAATTCAGTGAAATACATGATAGTTGCTGACAAGTTTAAGTCATTAAAGAGACATGGTGTGCAATGGGAGTTCAGTTTTATTCCAACTGACAGATAAATCCTGTTTTAAAAATAGCGTTTTGTGATCTGAAAAAATGATCAGAAGAAAATTCTGTATATGCAATCAATGGCAATAAATCAGCTGCATATAGAGAAACAATATATCAGGTGATGCCAGTTTAAATTTCTCATGAAGAACTGAATTAAGATCAGTAGCAAGAATCTCAAAATTTAAAGTAGAAGGTGAGATAAAAGGCGGGCTAGTCAAAGCCTGTTTCCTACTGCTATGCAATGACAAAGATGCATTTTGGTTTGATAGATGGGACTCAAGACTAAGCCTTCTAATCCCATTCTTCACCCATGTTAGTTGTGTTAAGCATGGAAGAAATGCAGATGGCCTGCCTTGTCCAAATGGCACATAAAAGTTATGTGCATTGACAAATATTTGAATCCTAACATCATTAAAAAGAGGCTATTGTTTAATATATAGAACTTCTATAACATTACATATCTAGAAAAAAAACTGCATTACTGGAAACACCCTATAAAGTATGCATACTTGTATTTAACAGTATCATACAGTTCAATTTACTTTTATTCTTTCTGTGCATAGTTTTACATTTTCTGTTTTTAATTTTTTAATTCTATGATTTTAATATATATACAGACTCATACAATAATCACTTTCAATAAGACAATTCCTCATGCTCTCCAAATATACTAACAGTTCATCCCTGCCTTAAATCTTAAAATTAACCTGTCCTCCATCACTAAAGGTTTTCCATACAGTATATATATTAAAAAAATCATATAGCATGCAACCTTTGAGACAATAATCTTTCAAAACAAAATGATTTCATTTGAAGTATTGCCTATGAGGTGTATCCAAATTGCTGCATGCATCAATCATTTGTTATTTTTATTAAAAAAATGGTATTGTATAATATGTTGTACCACAGTTTGTTTAACCACATACCCATTGAAGGATTTGGGGATTATTTCTAATTTTGACAGTTATTAATACAGCTGCTATAACTGTACATTGCAGGTTTTTTGTGAATGTAAGTTTTCATGTTTCATCAATAAATACCTTGGGCATAGCACTGCTTGGTCATAAAGCAAGCCTATGCTTAGATTTATAAGAAATTGCCAAATCACTTTCCAGAGTAGCTGGAATTTTTTTTCTAGGTCCTTTTTTTAATAATGAATTGTATTTTTTCCATTATAGCTGGTTTACAGTATTCTGTCAATTTTCTACTCTATAGCAAGGTGACCCAGTTACACATACATGTATACATTCTTTTTTCTCACATTATCACGCTCCATCATAATGACTAGATATAGTTCCCAGTGCTATACAGCAGGATCTCATTGCTTATCCATTCCAAAGGCAATAGTTTTCTTCACATCCAAAGCCTCGTCATATAATGTCGTGTTGTTTGTGTTTCACTGTCAAACATATTTTAAAGAACTCAAGTGGAAAAATAACCTACCATATTTACACAGAAATGTAGCATGTCTGTTGCTCTTCTTTTATTTCTCATATTTCACATTTTACTCTGCTATCATTTCCCTTCTTTCTGCGGAAATTTTCAGCTAATATTTCTTCAAATCATATGAGTGATATTTTTCAGTATCTTTCTCTTCTCCTGGGACTGTGATTCATGCAAATATATATTTTGCTAATATCTCAGTTCTCTGAGGCTCATCCAGTAAGTTTTTATTTTAGTTATTTTTGTTTTCATGGGCAATTGTGCTGTATAAACTCAGGCCACAAGTTACAACCTGTCTTCTTTGTGCCCTGGTTCCTACTGATACCAACTGAGTTCTTAGACTCTTTAATCAATATAAATTGATGAGTCAAGATGGAGGATTCAGGCAAGGCTTTATTGCAACTCCTGTGCATCACAAGAGAACAAAAACAAGTAACAAGTTCAGTTGCTTGCTCCCAGAGTGAGGGCAAAGGTGGATCAGTGGGTCCAGCAGGAGGGGTTATTTAGGGGGCCTGTTCAACCCCTCAGTGTGCTGTGTGCCAGGATCATGCTTAGTACCCAGAATCTTAGAAACAGTAGTTGGGTTTTGGCCTTTTTTTTTTCTTTTTCTATTATAGTTGATTTACAGTGTTCTGTCAATTTCTACTGTACAGCAAAGTGACCTAGTTTTATACACACACACACACACACACACACACAATTTTACCTCACATTATCTTCCATCAATCACACTCCCGGGCATATACCTGGACAAAACTTTCCCTGAAAAAGATGCATGCACCCCTATGTTCATTGAAGAACTATTCACAAGAGCCAAGACATGGAAACAACCTAAATGTCCATCGACAGATGAATGAATTGAGAAGATGTGGTATATATACACAATGGAATACTCCTAAGCCATAAAAAAGAACAAAAGAATGCCATTTGCAGCAACATGGATGGAACTACAGACTCTTGTACTAAGTGAAGTAAGTCAGAAAGAGAAATCTAAATGCCATATGATATCACTTATATCTGGACACTAATATGTGGCAACAAATGAAGCTTTTCACAGAAAAGAAACTCATGGACTTGGAGAACAGACCTGTGGTTGCCAAGGGGGATGGAGAGGGAGTGGGATGTCTTGGGAGTTTGGGGTTAATAGACGCAAACTATTGCATTTGGAGTGGATAAGCAATGAGACTTGCTGTATAGCACAGGGAACTATATCTAGTCATTTGTGTTGGAACATGATGGAGGATAATGTGAGGGACACTTTGCTGTACAGTAGAAACTGACAGAACACTATAAATCAACTATAATTGGAAAAGTAAACATCATAAAATAAAAAAAAAATGTATGGAAACACAAAAGATCCCAAATAATTAAAGCAGCCTTAGGAAAGAAAAACAGAGCTGGAGGAATCAGGCTCCGCAACCTCAGACTTCATTACAAAGCTACAGTCATCGAAATAGTGTAATACTGGCACAGAAACAGAAATATAGATCAATGTTACAGGATAGAAATCCCAGAAATAAACCCATACACGTATGTTCAATTAATCTACAACCAAGGAGGCAAGAATATACAATGGAGAAAAGACAGTTTCTTTAATAAGTGGTGCTGGGAATTAGAACCTTCTCTCACACCATGCACAAAAATAAATTCAAAATGGACGAAAGACCTGATGCTGGATACTATAAAACTGTTAGAGTAAAACATAGGCAAAACACTCTTTGATATAAAGGGTAGCAATGTCACTTTGGATCCACCTCCTGTAGCAATTAAAATAAAAATAAATGGGACCAAATTAAAGTTAAAAGCTTTTACACAGTAAAGGAAACCATTAAAAAATGAATGGACAACCCACAGAATCGGAGAAAATGTTTGCAAATGAAGTGACTGACTAGGGATTAACTTCCAAAATATACAAACATGTCATACAGCTTTATATATAAAAAAAAATCAGAAAATGGTCAGAAGATCTAAACAGACTTGTCTCCAAAGAAGATATACAGATGACCACAAATTACATGAAAAAATGCTCAACATGATTAATTATTAGAGAAAAGCAAATCTAAACTACAGTGAGATATCACCTCAAACCAGTCAGAATCACCAACATCAAAAAGTCTACAAATAATAAATAAAAGAAAGTGTGGAGAAAAGGGAACCATCCTACACTGCTGGTGGGAATATAAGCTGGTGCAACTCACTATGGAGAACAGTATGGAGGTTCTTTAACAAGCTAAAAATAGAGCTACCATATGATCCAGCAATGCCACTCCTGGGCATATATCTGGAGAAAACCGTAATTCGAAAAGATACATGCACTCCACTTTTCACTATAGCACTCGCTCTTCACAATAGCCAAAACATGGAAGTAACCTAAGCATCCGCCAACAGAGGATTGGATAAAGAAGAAGTGGTATATATAATGGAATATCACTTGGCCATAAAAAAGAACAAAATAATGCCATTTGTAGCAATGTGGATGGAACTAGAGATTACCATACTAAATGAAGTCAGACAAAGACAGACATTGTATGATATCACTAATATGTGGAATTTAATTAAAAATGATACAAAAGATTTATTCGCAAAACAGAAACAGACTCAAAGATTTCAAAACCAAACTTATGGTTACCAAAGGGGAAATATTGGGGGGGACGGATGGATTGGGAAATTGGGATTGGCATATACACACTACCACATACAGAATCAGCTGGTAACAAG
This sequence comes from Catagonus wagneri, assembly GCA_004024745.2. Taxonomy (NCBI): domain Eukaryota; kingdom Metazoa; phylum Chordata; class Mammalia; order Artiodactyla; family Tayassuidae; genus Catagonus; species Catagonus wagneri. The sequence continues at coordinate 19,771,253 of PVHT021183518.1, read as the reverse complement.
GACCTACTACATAGCTCTGGGAAATCTGTTTAGTATTCTGTGATAACCTATATGGGGAAAGAATCCATAAAGGAATGGATATATATGTAAAAAAAAAAAAATTCCTCATATCCCTTTAGCACACCCTCCTATGAAGTGGACTTTATCAATGCAGTTGTAGGCCATGGCTTGGCTGGAAAAGGACAGGACTTGGCCATAATTCCTTGACATATGATGGTTTGGGTGTCCAAGAGGAAAATTAACTCTTCAGGGTTATTGACAGGAATGTCTGTCTCATGGTCCTTGAAGGACATAATTATTGTTAGTACCTGTGTAACTAGGAGACAGAAAACCATTATGCTCGGAATTCAGATCATATGATGTTACAACAATCTTAATAAAATGCTCTGGTGTGATCTGGTTGGTTTTTCAGAGGATCAGAGTGGAATGCCAGCTCACTATTTGATTGGTATCCCACAGATGGGTTGAATTTGATTTTCCAGGTGGATGGGATGTTCCTTCCCCTTTCACATTCCCCTTCTGTGTTGTTAAGAGACGGGGCCATGGTTTGAAATAGAGCACCGGTGGGTGAGGTTTTAAGTACAGTTTATCCCCATCTAAGTGCCTAGATATCTGGTGTAATTATATCTCAGGGGGATTCTCGTGGCATGTGAAATAAATGCCATTTGTGCAGTTTAAAATAGCATGCCCCATCCCTTGGATCCAGTGTAGGGGGAAGTTCTGGTAAGCATTGTAATAGCCCCTGGAAGGTGCAAGTGTGAAGAGCAGTGGCCAAAGGTTTACCTAATGTCCCTGATTTAAATTGTTAATCTCCAGTCCTCTTGGCAGTTTAGGGGAAATGCAAGAGGAGAGCTAGTAGCCAGCTGGAGTGCTGATGACATATCCAGTATACTTTTAAATGTACCCCTTTAGACATGATTGTGGAAATGCTGATATGTGAGTTTTCTTACCATTGTGCCCTGGTTACAGGCACTAGTAAGGGACAGAGCCAACAGGAGGAGATTTTTGTGGCAGAGTATTTCGCTTAAACCCTGCACTGACAAAGGAGCTCTTTCTCTGGTGGGGGTGGCTGCACAAGCAGGTATAATGCAAGCAGGAGGACGACAGCAAGGATGGCAAGTAGGAGTCTAACCCACCACCCTCTTTTCACTTACCTCTGGATAAGTGCCTGTCTTTGGAACAGGTAGGGATCTCAGATTTTCCACTAGATCTCAGATGTATTGTTCCTTTGCTGTGACCTTCAGGGCATTGGAGGTAAAAGATTTAGTCTGTACAAATGAACCCAACTAGATATCTCTTGCAGTTTGACAGCAGTGGGGATGGCTAAAATTACTCTACATGGGTAATAAAAACCTACCTGTTTGGTAACAGTCAATCTTCAGGGAACTCTCTTACCAAGTTTTAAGAAGAACTTGGTCCCAGTGTTTATTTGTGAAGGAACTGCCTCTTCCACTGTATTTTTAATGGGAACTGGCAGGACGTTGTTAGCACAGTCCTAGATTTCCCACTGAATTTGTCTTGGGTCTGGCTCACTTCCTCATCTAGTAGAATGTCAGTAGTAAGGAAGTCTTTTACAGGTATTTCAAATGGGGCAAGCTGCAGACCACTCCTGGGGGCGACATGGACCTTGAGGAGTAGCATAGGGAGCAAGTCGTTCCAGGGTTCATGGGTTTCTTGGCAGAGGTTTGCTAAGGTTTTCTTTTTCTTTTGTTTTATTTCATTTCATTCCATTCATTTTTGCTTTTTCGGGCCACACCTGTGGCATATGGAAGTTCCCAGACTAAGGGTCGAATTGGAGCTACAGCTTCTGGTCTACACCCCAGACACAGAAATGAGGGATCTGAGCCACATCTGTGACCTACACCACAGTTCACGATAGTGCCAGATCCTTAATCCACTGAGCAAGGCCAGGGATCGAACCTGCATCATCATGGATACTAGTCAAGTTCGTTTTCGCTGAGCCACAACAGGAACTTCCTGCTAAGTTTTTCTTCATGGTTCATTTCATCTATCTTCCCTTTAGATTGGGAATGCCAGGAAGTGTGTAGTTTATAGTCTCTCCCTAGGGCCCTTGAGAGCCCCTGTGTGCTTTGGCTTTAAAGAAGGGTCCATCTGGAGGGATTTTGGAAGTGTAAACCAAGGAATTATTTCCTTTAAAAGGGATTTACAGTCTCCAGTGGCCTTATTCAAACTGGTGGTATTGAAGGTTTCGACCCATCATCCCGTGAAAGTATCAACAAACACAAGATGTTTATATCCAGACTGCAGAGGCATTTAGGTGAAATCTAGCTGCCAAACTTCCTCTGCTCGTATCTCTTGGCGTTCAATTGGCCTTGGGAACAAAGGGATATTGGATGGGCCTGTGCATTATTACTAGCCCACAAGTAGGCAAGGCCTACTTGTTTTACTGTCCTTTTGAGCCCCTCCCCTGAAAAGGCCTTTTGCATCGCGTCCCTTAGTGCACCCCTCCCATAGTGGGTGGCATCATGCAGACTCATAATGAGTTTCCATTGTTGGGCTTCAGATATTAGAGCCTTGTTATCCTTTTTATACTAGCTTGTGCTTCCTTCCTCCTAGCCCCATTTCTCAGCTTTTTCTTATTCTTTGGGGGAATATTGGGAAAGGCTGGGGGACTCGGGAGGGCCAATCAGTAGGCCTATAACTTGCTCAGGCTTCTGCAGTCGAGCTGCCTATTTTGTGGTTTCACCAGCTTTGCTGTTCTCCTGGCTCACAGAAGACTCATCCCTCTGATGGCCCCTACAACGGATCACTGCTACCTGGGTAAGGAGCTGCACTGTTTCTAAAAGAGCCAGAATCTAACCTTTATGTTTTATGGGAGAATTTTTAGTGGTTAACATTCCTTTTTCTTTCAAAACAGCAGCATGAGCATGGAACTCACGGAACTCACGTTTAGAGTAAAAAAAAAAATTAACTTTATCCTATCTTTTCCTAAATCTAAGGTTCTCATTACTGCAATTAGCTCAGCCTTCTGGGCTGAAGTCTAAGTGGCAGGGCCTTGGCGTCTACGACTCCATCTAGACTAACTATGGCCTACTCTCCTTTCAGGTTCCTATCTCTGTGAAACTGCTCCCATTAGGAAACCAACTTCAGAGCTGTAAGGAAGTTCTTCTGGAAGGTCAGACCTGCTGGGGTAAGTTTGTTCTATGATCTCTATACACTGATACAATAAGCTTCCACTCTCAGCTGGAAGCAGAGTTGCGGGGTTCAAGGTCTGGCACGGCTTTAAGGTAATGTTGCGGTGTGTTCATTAGGAGAGACTTATTAACTTTCCTCCAAACAATGATGTCCTTTTCCAGCACAGACTGTATCTAATGAGGGGTTAATACATCTGTGTCATAGCTGGAATTGCTGTTTTCAATCTGTGGGGCAGGCTTAGCTCCTGGGGTCAAAACAAACCCTAAATAATGAACCTGTTGCTGTGAGATCCCAGCCTTGGCTGGAGAGGCTTTATATCCCCTTTCTGTCAGAGGGTTTAGAAGTTTAATAGTATTTTGATGGGAATCTTGCTTTGAATCACTATTTATCAATAAATCGTTAACATTTTGTAGCAGATTTCTCTTTCAAGGCTCAGTTCCCTCAGCTCCTTTGTTAACATGTTTCCAAAAAGATGGAGGCTGTCCCAAAAAACCCTGAGGAAGCACAGTCTAAAATTGGTGGGTAGCCTCCAGGTTGTCGGGGCCCTTCCACCCAAAGGCAAAAAGTAACAGGTTCCCTTGCTTAATCTCGAGTCAACTGGAGGGGTCAGCTGTTTCCTTAAATGGAGTGATGGTGGGGGTAGATAAATGGGTTGGGCCAGAGGGATGGCCTTCTGCTTACCCCCTTAGTGGTACTGTGTGCAGGGATCATGTGCAGGGGTCATGCATAGTAACCTGTTTTTGCTTTTAGCATTCAGAAGTTGCAGTTGAATTTAGGCCACTTTGTATTTTATTGTTCCTAATTCCACCCCCACCCCCCATAGTGCCTGCATGCATTTATTTTTAGCCCCTTAGAGTTTCTTTGTGTTCTGTTGCTCCAGGAGATGTTTGTCCAGGTGCAGGTACTATAGTAAAGAGACTCCCAGGTATCAGCCTATCTCACTAAGTTCCAATGTCAGTGAAGCATTTAAAGCTTTTGCAATGTTCTTGGTACCTTCTACTTGGTAGTCAGTCTGGGATTTGCGTAGAGGTCTGTTCTTTTAACTCAGTTCTCAATTCCTGGAATGATAATTAGGATCACATGGGCAGCTAGGGAAGTAAAAACAGGCTTAATGAGCAACTTTATAGGATGCTTTCCTGAGATCTTCCTGCTTCTCAAAATCTGCTTGTTTCTTTCCAGTCTCCTAGTACTCTCCTTTTTGGTTCTCCATCCAGAAGTCATCTGTATCTATTATTGTCATTTTGTGTCTGAGGCTAAGCATTAATGAGGGGCTTGGAGAATGAGAGAGAGAAGGGCAGAGCGGGAAAGAGAGGAGAGAGGAAGAAAATGAAATGGGGAAAGAGAAAAATCAGAGGAGTTGCCCCTGCCCTGTTAGAAGACCAGCTCTACTCACCCTGGAGGATGGTTCCTTCCTGCAGAGTTTGGCTTTGCTGACACTGTTTTGCTTGAGGTATCAACCATGAGAGAATGAACATTTGGGTTATTTCTAAGTTGAAAAATCACAGACAATGCCACTATAAACATCCCTGTATATGTTTGGTGGGAATAAATATTTTTATTTCTTTAGGTACAATATGTAGGAATAAGAATGCTGGGTCAAATGGTAAGTAGATATTTAACTTTGTAAGAGTTGCCAAACACGTTTCCAGAGTGACTGTAACATTGCATAATGTCACCAGCAACACATGTGAGTTCCAGTTGTTCTGCATTCCAATTTTGGATTGTCTATAGTTTCATTTTAGCCATACTAATATTTTGGTATTGCAATGTCATTGTGGTTTAAATTTGTATTTTCTTAAATAGCTAATGATGCTCGACATCTTTCCATGTGATTATTGCTATTTTTATGTCCTCTTTGGTGACTGGTTTGTTCTATCACTTGTTAATTTTATAAAATTGAGTTGCTTATTGTAGTATTGTTGGGCTTTCATAGTTATTTATATAGTTTGAATACAATCCTTTACAGATGTGCAATTTGCAAATATTTTCTTCTAATTCATAGCTTGTCTTTTTGTCTTTGTGTCTCTAACAGAGCAAAAGTTTTCGATATTGATGAAGTCCTATTTATCATTTTTATCATCAAATAAGCTTTTGGTGTCATTTTTAAGAACTCTTGTTCTAAATCTAGATTTCCTCTGAAAGTTTTATAATTTTAAGTGTTACATCTATACTTGGAATTATTTTGAGTTGATCTTTGTGTGAAGTATGAGACTTTGGTCAAAGTTTATTGCTTTTATGATCAATTGTTAAACAATACTATTTGTTGCAAAGACTATCGTTTATCCATTTCTCCGTTATTCATCATTGTTAAATATCAAATGGCTATATGTTTTTGAGTCCATGCCTACATTACCTATTCTGTTCCAATGATCTTGTCTTTCTCCCTTTGTCTCTACTGCTTTCTGGATTATTGTAGCTTTATAGTAAGTTTTAAAATCAAGTAGTACGATTTCTGCAGCCTTGAACTATTTTTAAGTTGTTCTTTGATATAAATTTTAGAATCGGCTAATACAAATCATCAAAGAAATAATATATTATGCCTTTAGTCTTAGGCAACATAGGAGTAAAATCAGTTTTAATTTCTGTTGAGAAAAATAAGTCTTTTATTTTTTTTGAATAGCATATACTGATGTTTACACAAACTGTTACAGAGCATTAGCTACATAAGTTTAACATAATACATACGTATCTTTGATACATGTATAACATAGACATATTTTGTATTAGACCTACCTACCAATTCCCTGTTAATTGATTTATTTGAAACTGACTTATTTCTCATAGACTACTGGGTTCAAAAACAAAGATATAAATAATACACTAAAAATAAATTTAATAGTTAAACTTTAAAAGTCTGCAATTGATTTGATCAGAGTTTAACACAACTTCTATATACTATTACCAATGATAATATTTGGGTTTGATAGCCCACAAGCTGAATAATGATATGTGCTTTGAAATATGTGGTTTTCCATTAGGTTAGGCCCAACCACCCCACTACTTTATTTTCTGCTAGATTCTATCTACCTCTGTGAAGCCCCAAATTCCAGATTTTTTTTATATCATCTTTTATACTGATCTAATTCTGGATCAGACGGAATGTTCATTTGTGCTTTTCTGGGAAAAAGTTTTTCTCCAAAGAGACAAAATGAAAAGTGCCTGATTTCATCTTCCTTGGATGTGGCCATGTTTCCTCTGGCTCCTGGAGCAAGCATACTGTGGCAGAGAAGAATAATAGCCATGTTTAGAGTTGGTAATCTAACAACAGAAATATGTGTCATTGGTTACACTTTTGAGTTGCTGGAAACCACCTCTGGGACTGCCATTTGCTTCCAGGAGTATTTGCAATAATTACTTTTCTAAGCCACTTTCAACTGGGAATCTCGTCATTTGTAGTCAAAGGTCTCCTAATATCTCTTTAAATGGGCAGTAAAGGTGAAAATAATTTCATTAGCATCTCTTCCTTTCACTTTTAGAGAAACTCTGATTCCTCAATAGATTTAGGTGTATAAGCCTTGTAATGTATGGTTGAATTCAGCTTGTTAATATTTGGTTGAGGATATCTGCATATATGTTCATCAGTCATATTGGTCCACAATTTTGTGATACCTTTTTTCTGTGTTTTGTATCAGGGTAATGCTGGCCTCATAGAGTGAGTATGAAAGGGTTCCTTCCTCTGCAATTTTTTGGAATATTTAAGAATGGTAAAGTTTCAATAAACTCCTTGAAAATTTTGGTAGGTCATATTTGAGATAACTGCATTTTGAAGGATTAACTCATGCTTTATTTAGCAAGTGTGAATTTGTCCAAGTCACTCTAATAGTAGGAGGGTATTAAAATAAACTCATGGGAATTCCCATTGTGTCTCAGCAGTAATGAAACTGGATGGTAACCATGAGGATGTGGGTTTGATCCCTGGCCTGGCTCAGTGGGTTAAGGGGCCAGTGTTGTGAGCTGTAGTATAGGTTGCAGATGCAGATCCGATCTGGTGTTGCTATGACTGTGGTGTAGGCTGACAGCTATAGGTCCGATTCAACCCCTCGCCTGGACTTGCATATGCCCTGAGTGCATCCCTAAAAAGACAAATATAAATAAGTAAATAAAGTCATAGTCTTTGTTTACAGCAGACTTAAAATCTTAATAAGCATGCCAATAATCAAATAAGTGAAATGAAATTTTCTATCAATAAAGAATTAAGTATTAGGTATAAAGATTGGCCCATAGTAACTACTTAATAAATGCTTATTTAAAAAGAAATAGAATTGGTACAAGTATGTGCCTGGCAAATTGAATGATAGGTGTTACAAGGAGGTTTAGGAAGTATTTATTAGAGGAAATATGTCTAGAAAAAAATGCAGGAGTTGATCTATATGAGCACAGAGAAGGAAACATTACAGGCACAAGATATTATGACCGAAGACCCAGAAGGGTACACTGTAGAAATAAATTTTCATTTGGCAGGGATCCTGCCCCAGCGGATGCCTAGGCATTCTAGAAATGTGCAGAGGGTGTATTGTGACTTCCTGCCTTTTACCAAGATAAGGAGAAGTAGTCAGTTGCCCAAAGTAACGTTCTTAGTTACTGACATGTTGGAAATCTGCCTGGTTAGCTTTGAGAGAATTATTTGCTCAGTCATGAAGCCATACAGTCTTGCATTCAAATACATTTATTGAGTGAATATTTATGCGAAAATCTGTGTTACTAAGTCTGTCAGGCTTTGCATCTCAACATGTTTCCCAGAAATAAGCATCTGTAACACCTAGGAGCATGTTAGGAATGAGATTATCAGGGCCAACCTAGGACTTAAGGAATCAGAATTTGCGTTTTAACAAGATCTCCTGGTAAGTCATATGAATATAACTGAGAAATCAAAGTTTGCTTAGAGTTTTCTGGGACTTCTCAGTCTAATAGGTGAGATAAAATGCACATAAAAATAATTACACTGCAGTATCAGTGTTCATGTGGCATATGTCAATATGTGTGACACAGCTTGGCATACTTCGAGGTCAGATGACAGTGATTTTGATTTAAAGTATCATGTTAGATGCTTGTTTTCTGTGTGAATTTGGAGACATTTTTTTTTTCTCACTCTGACTAGGTATGTTTACCTGTGGGTTATTAATGGTGGTCACCTTACTAGGCTGTTTAAGAATTTGAGGAGTTTTCGTTGTGGTCTGTGGAAACAAATCCAACTAGTATGCATGAGGACGTGGGTTTAATCCCTGGCCTCCCTCAGTGGGTTAAGGATCTGGCCTTGCCATGAGCAGTGGTGTAAGTTGCAAATCTCACAGCTCAGATCCCACATTGCTGTGGTTGTTGTGTAGGCTGGCAGCTGCAGGTCCGATTTGGCCCCTAGGCTAGGTACTTCCTCCATATGCCACAGATGTGGTCCTAAAAAAAAAAAAAAAGTGCTTAGCATGAGATGAGGACTGATTAAATAATGATGAGTGTCATGCAAATTAACTTATTTATTGTGGCTTTTGTTCTTTTAGGGCCGCACCTGTGGCATATGGAGGTGCCCAGGCTAGGGGTCTAATCAGAGCTGTTGCTGCTGGCCTATGCCAGAGTCACAGCAATGCTGGATCCTTAACCCACTGAGTGAGGCCAGGGATCAAACCTGAAACCTTACGGTTCCTAGTTGGATCCATTTCCGCTGCACCGTGAAGGGAATTCCAGAATCATGGAATTTTAAAAGCTCATTGTTGGAGTTCCCATCGTGGCTCAGCAGTTAACAAATCTGACCAACATCCATGAGGATGCAGGTTTGATCCCTGGCCTTGCTCAGTGGGTTGGGGATCTGGTGTTGCCATGAGCTGTGGTGTAGGTCACAGACACCGCTTGGATCCTGCATTGCTGTGGCTGTGGCATGGGCCAGCAGCTACAACTCCAGTTCAACCTCTGACCCCTAACCTGGGAACCTCCATATGCCTAGGGTGCATGTCTAAAAAGCAAAAACAAACAAACAAAAACTCACTGTTTGCAGACAGACATGCAATTACAGATCTTCATGGAAAGGTAACATTTTATCTGTCCTATATATAGAACTTTCACAAATGGTGTTAAGAATGCATAAGGAAGGAGATATTCAACTCTCTAGGTATGATTTTCAATTATGACAGCTATGTCTCCTAAACAGTTACTGCTTGAGAGTCAAGGACTTTATGTAAGAGGACATTGATCATGCAATGTAGACCTAATTAATAGTCAATATCAACCATCCTCTATCTGCAAATTTATAATGTAGCATAAATGAGATAGGTTGTTCAGTTATGTTACTAATTTTATTATTTCAAAGTACCAGTAAAGCAAACTCCTTTTTAAAATAAACTACCTCCTATAGTTTATTTAGCTTAGAATTAAAATTAAATGGCATGGCCTTTTTACTGTTGGGAACACAGTGAGGCTTTATAAAAATATTGAAATTCAGTCATGCTATTCACCATGAATGGACAATTACAAATCATGCACATTAGAATTTGTTGGAATTTGTCAATCTGGGGATTTTTGTTAGCAAAATATAGACTTCTGTATTTTATTCAAAGTTTGAAGAAATTGTAACTGAGGAAAGTCGTTTCACCAAACTTACCTTGATTATCAAAGCCAATGTGAGTAATAATAACCTGCCTTCTCAATACGCATGGGTGAGAACTGCCAGCTCTCTCTCTACCATAGACTAAGACAGAGAAAGTGTATAATTTCAGCTGATGAGACAAGGACTGATCCTCACCACTTGATTATTTCATTACAGTTTTGCTAAATTTTCCGTTACAAGTTTTGTTTTTAATGTTCACTGTAGAATTGCCCAAATTATAAGTGAAAACAATTAAGAGTGCTACCCAGGGAATAATGCGTATTATTTATTATTTCAACCTTCCCTTCCCAAAGCCCTGCCAAACTAAAATGAAAGTGTCTTCAGAGGGCATTAGGAATTTGAAAGGAGACTAGATGCAGGGATATAAAAGCAGACTTATGGTTTCTTACTGTATTACCTTGTGCCTCCAGGCCTTGTGCATTTCCATCTGGCTCGGGTTATGCTTTTAATCTGTATACTGGTTTTCTTTCCTTTTTCTCCTTTGGGGGCCGATAAGAGGGCATATTAAGGACTTCCATCTGCCTTCCACCTGGTTAGCCAAGAGAGTGGAATATTTGCTACCAGCAAGAGATAGACAGCTGTTTGAGCTGTTGAAATCTTTTAGGTTTTGGAGTATGATGAAGTCCATAAAGGAGAGATTTCCACAGTGTGTTCTCTGGGCTACTGGTGGACATTCAGTGTTTAATATTTATACATATAGCTTTTTTAAGTATTATATGAAAACTATTTTGTATTTTTATTTTGTTTTATTGTATATAATGTTAATAGATAAAGAACAAACATGTATATTTTTTATGAGAGATATATAAACAACTTGGTTATTTCAGAGGAAAAATGAAGTAACTTATCCACAATTACTTTATAACATTATTATATGTAAGATTCAGGTTTTCACCAAAATATCATCATAAGCTTAAAATGGCACTTTTTTACATCAAGGACTACTTGGAGTAGTTTCTTTTACATAACTTTCAGTTTACAGGTTGTTTCTTGTTTTTGTTTTTTTGCCTTTTATGTAGAGCCGCACCCGCGGCATATGGAGGTTCCCAGGCTAGGGGTCTAACAGGAGCTGTAGCCGCCAGCCTTCGCCACAGCCACAGCAACGTGGGATCCGAGCCGCGTCTGCAACCTTCATCACAGCTCACGGCAACAACGGATCCTTAACTCACTGAGCAAGGCCAGGGATCGAACCCGCCACCTCATGGTTCTTAGTCGGATTCATTAACCACTGAGCCACAAAGGGAACTCCGGTTGTTTCTTGTTTTAACCAAAGTATTTCCCCATCTTTTGAGTGTTTTCTTTTTTTTTCTTTCCTAAATTGGTAATTTTTTCTTTATTTTACATCCTAAATTGTAATAAGAGGTCTAGTAGCTCAAAAATAAAACAGGAGAGCATAGAAGTAGCAGTAAGCATAATAACACTTCCTGTAAAAGCATAATAGGAGTTCCCTGGTGGCCTAGCAGTTAAGGATTCGGCATTGTCACCACTACGGCTTGGGTTTGATCCATGGCCTTGAGACTTCTGTATGCCACAGGTGGACCAAAAATAATAACTCTATTACCCCCCAAATCGAAGATGGGTCTCTGTGTATTCAAAACAGCAAATGTGTGGAATTCTTACTGTGGCACAGCAAGTTAAGCATCAGGCATTGTCTCTGCAGTGGCTTGAGATCCCCGGGCCAGCACAGTGGGTTAAAGATCCAGCATTTCCACTGCTGTGACTTAGGTCACAGCTGAGGCTGGGATTGGATACTTGGCCCAGGAATTTCCATATGCTGAAGGTGCAGCCAAAAAACAAACAAACAAACAAAACAAAACAGGAGTTCCCATCATGGCTCAGTGGTTAACGAACCCAACTAGCATCCATGAGGATGCAGGTTCAATCCCTGGCCTCACTCAGTGTTTTAAGGATCCGGTATTGCCATGAGCTGTGGTATATGTCACGGGCATGGCTCGGATCCTGCATTGCTAGGGCTCTGGCGTAGGCCTGCAGCTACTGCTCTGAATGGACCCCTAGCCTGGGAACCTCCATATGCCATGGGTGTGGGCCTAAAAAGACAAAAAAATTGTAAATCTGCAAGTGGGGTAGCTTTATACAGATGTCTAAAACAGCGAATAAAAAGTACAGTATAGACATCTGAAAATGATATATATATAGTTTATTTTATTTTATTTTATTTATTTTTTGGTAAAAAACCATTGTGCCCCTACTCACCACATCTTGTCTTGTAAAATTTTGGTTAAAGTGTCTTGAAGCCATAGGTAATTTTCCTGGTATTTTCAGATAAAACATAGTAACCTCTCTGTTATGTCAGTAGATTTTCCCAAATAAGTGCAGAATAAAGCTGTCCAGAATGACTTTCATATATACGGTCACTATTGGTAAAGATAACGAATCTATGAAGGCACCATTTGAGGTTGATGTCCTTATGACAAAAAATTAGTCAATTGCTTGCCCAGTATCTTATGAAATAACCGCTCAAGCTATTGTCCTTGCAGAGAAACAAAATGAACTGTTGTCAAAATCTTGAATCAAATGACTTTTTTTGCCATCCAATATTAAGTGCTTTAAATAAGAAATGCAAGTACTTTTTGTGAAGAATTGCAGGTATTTAAATTTACATTTTGCTAAAATACAACTGCAGTGCATGAATCCATTCTTGGCACATATATGGTTAGTGTATCTATTATTTGTGAGTCTGTACCCAGTTTTATTGGAATCAAAGCTGATGGAGCAGTGATGCAAAGAAGGATGCTGTGACATGAATAAAGGTTTGCACTTGAGTGCCTGTGCACCCACTTCTTTAATCACAGAAAACAGCTGGAAGTTAATAAAGTGCTGTCTCATCTTGGTTCTGTATTAAAGAAAATAGTGCAAATTGTAAATAAGTCAAATCAGAGCCATAGAGCAGTCATTGCTTTCAGTGTGCTCTTGGAGAAATTGGCAGTGAGCAAAAGACCTTGCTTTTCCAAAGCAAAGTAAGCCAACAACAAACTGGCAAAGCACTCAAATGAGCATTGTAAAAGATGGATGGGATAACATTTTCTTTAAGACCCTAATAGTGCCAATAAAGAGCATTTATGTATTTCTAATGCATTGCTCCGATGGAATAGTTCAGTAATGTAACTTTTTTCTTGAGTTTTAACCTATTATTTTGAGACTAAAATATGATTTCAATGTGGCAGATAAAATATCTGGGCTTAGTTGGCAGACGAATACTTGCTGCAAGTGACTGAATTGTGGGAAAGGTATTCTTTTCCACCACATGATCGTTTTCACTCAACTGTGAATCACACCTATGTGTTGAGAGAAAATATGATGAAATCCATTCTAGCACTGAAAGCAATAAATAAATGGATTAGGAATCTATTCATCCCTTTCTCCCAAGCTGAACCACTTTAACTTGTCAGTTTTGAATATAATAGGTTTGTCAGTTTAGTTTATGATGGATCCATGAGAAGAGTTTTATGTAAGAGATTCTTTTGTGATTTCATGATCCATCCTAATACGGATAACTAACAAAGTGATCAAATAGTTACTCTCATTCCAGACCACATATAAATTATACTATAAAATAATGTAGCAAAAATAAAGAATAATAAAATAAACTAAAAGTAACAGGGTCATGCTACTCATCATGACATCAGGTAAAGGGAATTTATAGAAACAGAAATTGACTACACCATTTTCTGAAAATTATATCATCTCAGGAATCTTTCACCCAGAGAAATCTTGCTCTTCTGAATTCCTACATTTCTTGTTTATCAATTGACTACTTATATTCTGTGCTTGGCTTAGCTCTTTTTCTTTATTTGATTTATATTCACATTATATGTGTCTCTTAGTGTTTATAGTAAAGCAAACTACTAGAGCAAATTATAGCTCATGGGCCCAATCTAGCCCTTGCCTATTTTTTCAAAACAATGTTTTATTTTTATAAAACCACACCCAATTATTTACATATTGTCCTTTCTTGTTTTAGGTCAACAATAACAAAACTAAATAGTTGCAACAGAAATCGTATAGCCCAGAAAACCAAAAATACTTCTTTTTATCCTGGATTTTTACAGACCCTTGTACTAGAGTGTAAGTTTTTCAGAGATTTAGTAAGTTTTTCAAATATCTGATGAATGAGTTGTCTCAGGTTTAATACCATCTGATATTTTTATAGTGAATTTATTCAACCATCTATAATTACCCTTACAGACACTGTGACCAGGAATGTCACTCATAGTCAGACTATGTTCAGTCAAGTTAAAGCCCAGTTGGAAAATTACAAGCAGTTAAGCGTGAATCAGAGGTGTTATCCTATTTACTGCTGGTTTGGTAAAGTAAGCCTGGTAAGTCCTCATGGGACTGAAACAACACATTTTGACAATTTCCAATTAGCAACCCCAAACTGATTCCCCAAAATAAGACTACAGCTCCTCAGAAGACGGTGTTCTCCTCAGGCAGAGCTGAGTTGCCATAAATCATAGTGACACAGTGCACTCACCCATAAGACCTAATATAAGGATAGTCTCCTAAAGCAAATTCCAATTTAGCCTTATCATAAAAAGCACCTTGGGCACTCTGAAGACTCTATGGCCACTCAAATCTTTTTATCAGTTGTAAGTAAATGATTTTTAAATGCAAAATTTTTCTGTTAGAGAGCAAAGTGAAATCAGCATGTTTTGGAATATTTTAAGATGAATAGTTAGCTTTGTGGATGATGCAGACAGATTTCAGGATCATTACATTTTCAGTCACACCCATAACTTCCAATCTGTAAGATTAAAATCAGCCTATTTTTAAATTCTTGCAGTACGATCCCATCCTAGTTTACTCACAAATAGGGGGATTTATTTCTTCTTTTGATTGTTGGAATAACACAGTTCTGTCATGTGGCCGTGAAATGTTTTCTTAGCTTAGCTCATAGCAAAATATGTTTCTGATACCTGAAGAATTTCAGGAACAAAGAGATCATTAGATGAAAGAGTCAGATTATTAACTTCTATTTAAGCCATATTTTTGGGAAATAGACAGATTTTTAAGGAACATTTTGTCAAACATACTCATTTTACAGATGGGGAAAGAGAAAAGTAAAGTGATTTGTTGAAAGTCCACTAGCTAGCCAGTGGACAGACTGGGATGAGATGCCTTTCCCTGCCCCAGTTCTTCATTGGCCAACTATGCACTGAGGACTTTATATGATGTTAATCCCCAAAGATTTCAACCATTTTACACACCTTTGAGAAGAACTGGATGAGATTTCACTGAATCTCACTGGAAGAGGTAGGCACCATTATTCACACAGCTCAGCTAACAAAATTGAAAATTAGATGGGAGAAGTGATTTTCCCAGAGTCATCTCGCTGGAAAGGGCTTGCACCTCTTCTCCACTCATCACCAGACTCCCACTGAGGTTGCTAGTTTACGCATGAAAGCTTATATAAAGAGTTTTCATTTTATAGATAATCAAATGATGCATTTTGTAACTAGATGGCCACAGGGTACAATGAATTGCAGGTATGATGAATTGCAGTATGTGCTAATTTAGGTGTTGTAGAAATTAAGAGATAATTATGTGTCACTAAAATTATCTGCACACATAACTAATCATCTTAGACTACTACAGTTGGCCATAATACTGTCCCACAGAAAAACAGAATGTGAGAAAATCTATTTCTCTAGGACAAAATTTATTTTCACTTTCTCTTCATTAATGAGGTAAACCACTCTAATTGTGTTTTTTGGCTTTTTTTTTTTTTCTTGGATGTGTGTGAGTGTGTGAGTGTGTGTGTGTGTGTGTCTGTGTGTGCCTTTTTTAGGACCACACCAGTGACATGTGGAGGTTCCCAGGCTAGGGGTCCAATCACCGCAGTATCTGCCGGCCTATACCACACCAAAGCAACACAGGATCTGAGCCGCCTTTATGACCTACACCACAGCTCACAGCAATGCCAGATTCTTAACCCACTGAGCGAGGCCAGGGATCAAACCTGCATTCTCAGGGATGCTAGTCAGATTTGTTTCCGCTGAGCCACGATGGGAACTCGAATTGTGCCATTCTTGACTTGTTGACTTGTATCCTTTCTTTTGACATGAAGTCTTAATATAATCTTGTAAAGTGATAATATGCCTTTTGTAGTCCCCACACTTTATATATCCATCTGCTGGCTTCAGTTTTCTCTAACATTTGTTGGTTTATGAGTGGTACTGTGTTGAGGAGCAGAAATCATAAAACATGTGAAAATATGGATGCAATGAGTTATAAATAAGTAAATACAAATCTGAAGTCTGACATCTCATCTTAAAATGGTATCTTTAAAAACCATCCGGAATTGTGCAGAGTGGCTTCATGTGCCATTCCTATGAACTGCACATTTTCCATATTTTTCTGTTCATCCAGATTGGAAATAATCTACAGGAAGTATGAGCAAATGAAAGCAACATTTTGATGATCACAGAATTTTAAGACTCAATCAATGAGATAAATGTATATCAATGTATATGTATACAATGTATACAAATGTATATCAATACCATCACTATTCTTTCAAAGCAGATCAATTTTTATGTTGTATATACAGACCTTCCTAGAATTTTCAGTACCAGTCATTAATGAGTTAGGTTCTAAGTTTAAATCCATGACCATAACGTCTATATGTAGGAACGGAAGGGTGAATGGAATTGTGTGTGTGTGCGTGCGTGTGCGCACATTTAGGGAGGAATGGCTACTGCTGATCAAACCACCTGAGCTGTCATAATGGAATCAGATACTTTTTTCATAGACATATTTTTGCAATTACCATCAAATCACAATACAGACTTTTTTCTTTCTTTTAAAATATTTTAAGACAGTCATAGTTTTTTCTCTTAAGATAATGATGCATCAAAGGAAAGTCAGAGTTGAGTTTTATTCTAATTGTATAATGTCAGTGCTGTGGCCTCAGTTCACGTTTCTGTGGCAGGTGCTTATTATATGACGTTTAATCCACAGGAGACTGTATTTAATTGTGTATCATAGAGCACAATTTTTGAAGTTCTTGGGGCCAGCCATGCCTATCAACTCTTTCTGAAGAAACAAGCCACTGGAAGTTATTTCTATATAGATGTCTCTCATCTTTTCTAAGTTCTTCACTAGATTCACACCAGAATCTAATGGATTTAAAGCCAGAAGCAATCATGGATTCATTGTTATAAGAAAGATCAACTACCCAGAGGAAGTTTGATGTAAGGTCTTCTAATAGTGGTGTACTATATTGGATGGTAAAAAATAGAATGAGGAAATACTGAAGGGAGGTCCACATAGAAAAAAATAATAGGAAAATATACCCTCTTCTGAAAAGACTGAAAGGAAACTGGGTGTTAAAAGTTTTTGATACACCCTTGAAGAACATTAAGAAACTTTTTATTATTTTTTGGTCATCCTTGACATTGTGACATATTCCAGTTGCTCAATTTCTAGGACCAAAGTAACTGTGATGCTGTGAATGAAATAACCCCATAGGTCCTACTCCCCCTGTAACTCCTTGTAGAAAGCATTATTATATAGAAAAAAAAAATCAGGTAATGGAAAAAAATCTGGGAACTGTTTTT
Source organism: Catagonus wagneri (assembly GCA_004024745.2). Lineage (NCBI taxonomy): Eukaryota > Metazoa > Chordata > Mammalia > Artiodactyla > Tayassuidae > Catagonus > Catagonus wagneri. Next base: position 19,753,925 of record PVHT021183518.1, on the reverse strand, counting down.
AAAAAGTCCAATGACTGCACTTGAGAACACTTGCAAAACTGGAAGGGAACATAGGTATTGCCAATGATAATCTGCTAATCTTCATTAGGAAGTAGGAAAGGGGAACACTAGAATCTGCGTCTTTAGTAATCTTTCCTCTGTTAACCTAATTTTCTAGACTTATCAAGTTATTATCTACTTTTCATTATTCACTTTTAAATAATTAGCTGATAATCCATCCGTAATAATAGCTCATGGCACACAGACAGCTCTTTTTGCTCCAGCTCTTCCTAATTCTTCTTTCTTCGTGGTATCTGTGATAAAACTCTTCTTCTCTCTTAAAATCCGGCCAGTATGCCTTGTTCACCACCAAATTTTCCACAATACATGACCACACCTCTGCCTCTCAGTAATCATATACTATGTCTTATTTCAGTAGCTTCAACACTTTTTTTCTTTCCACAAGTGATTATTTGCTTTTTAGGGAAGTGACCCTAAATTTACATGTCTCTATTCCATAGGGGCTAAAACAATATGGGCTAAAGCACCATATTCCTTGTGCTTCAAAAATAGGATGAATTGAACAGAGGTGAATTGATTCTCTTTCTTTCTGTCTAATTCTGTTCTATTTTCCCTTTTAGTAGTCTTTGGGGTGAAAATAATGAACATGAACTTTGTTCTTTTTAGGATATATTTCAAAGTAATTATTTGTCTAATTTTTTTTCAAAATATGGTATAAAAATGAAGATACTCTTTAAGAAAACCGTATAGTAATTAGAAACAAAAAGAAAAAATTTCCTGAAGAGAAATATTACATTTCCTAACCATAACTAGAGTGGGTGTTGCCAATGGCACAATAAATCTCTTAATTTATTATCTCTTTTGAGCCAGCATGTACCAGAGGCAGATTTCAGAAATTTCCCCCTGAATAATTCTCATGCTAAAAAATAAATTATTTACTTACTTATGAAGAATATTAATGGTATAATGTGAAGAAAATAATTGCTCTGCTTTGTCGGATATCTCTTAAAGTAAGTGTTTTTTTATTAAAAAAAGTATATTGCGGTATCTTAGACATAGATTTTGGGAGGTGAAATGGATCTTAGATAACATTTAGCCAATATCACAGAAGTTAGTAACCGAACAATACTTATCTGCAGGAGCATCTATTTAGACTTTTTTTTTTTTTTTTGCCTCCCTTGATGACAGTGCTTTCCCTTGTGTTCCTGAGGCTTTGGGTGCCTCCCCTTCACTTCTCCCAGAAAAATTTGTAGTTGTTGACTTGCCTGTTAGCTTACACTTTACTTTCCTTGAAATCTGGTGCCATGTCTCACTAACATGTATATCTTCAGAATCTACCAAAAACCTACTGAGCAGTCAATGTATGTTTGGTGAAAGAATAAAATCACTTGTTTCAAATATACAAGATATGTATCTGATTCATATCTTACTATTGCCAATGAACTGCTTCATTATTTCCACTCATTGAATTACTTAAATCCAGGTTGAAGTGTTATAAATAATATTTTCAAATATTCATTAGTCCTTCATCAAGAAGTGAATTATCTTAATCTTTTTAGTCTGTCTGTTTTCATCTTTGTTGTTTTTATTTGTGTGTTTTGTTTTTTTTTGTTTTGTTTTGTTTTGTTTGTTTTCTGCTCCTGTGGCATATGGACGTTCCTAGGTCTAGAATCAAATCCAAGCCACATCAGTCACCTATGCCTCAGCTCCAGCAACACTGAATCCTTAACCCACTTTACTTTCTAGAATTAGACAGGTAACAAGCTGTGTCACAGGGGTTAATGTTATCAATCCTTAGTCTCCAGGAGGCTTGGAGGCTATGTGTTCATGGTTAAATAGCTAACATCTTCCATTTGGTTAGTGTTTTAACATCTGTGAAAAACAGGAACTGTGCATCAGATAATATATAGGTAGTTCAGAAAGGGGCTAAAACAGAGGATATGGTGGAAGGTTCTGCTCAGGAAGTCCCATAAAGTCCTACTCGTTTACAATATTTTCTTATCCCTGTGATTTCTGAGTAATAATGTGGTCAGTCTTTGAGATGTGTGTACATGTATGTGTGTCTATGTGTCTATATATTTGTTTGAAATGATATTGAGGTTCTCAGTTGGATGACCAAGATAATACTACTCGCGGTGAGGAAATGCTTAAATTGACAATGCCTATATTGGACTATTCTTTCTGCTTTCTCAGATGATAATCTACACTGAAAAGTTAGGTATGCAAAATATGGTACTATAGATTATTGCATTCCAAGGGCCTTAGACTGAAGGAAACAGATGGATCATTTGCATAATCAGCACTTAAGGTGGGAGGTGGGATTTTCTGAAAGATGGTGATACTTGCCTGGTAGAAGTCTGAAAGAGGCACCCTCTCTTTAGAATACAAACTCTGAGGGCACTAAGTATGTCCTGAGTTGTGTATAAACAGCATCCTTGTATGGATTTCACTTGTGTCTATGTGTTTTTATCTAGTCTATGAGAACTGGCCTGTGATTCATATTGTTCTTTATTTTGTCCATACTACATGGATTCCCTTAATTTACTCCTGACTCTTGATACTAATAGGTAGGGATCAAGAACTAACACAGGGGCTGAAGCAGTAAGTGCGCTAAGCATCAAAGTAAACAGTGGCCCAGATCTGAACTGTAAGTGGTAGGGAAGAACAAAAACTGGGTAAGGACTTGATAGCAGATGTAAGAGAGCATTCTCCTTTCTTAGAAGCACTGGATAAAGACTGTCCTAGGCAGACTGAAGGTAGTTGTTGGGAGGGATGTGGGGTGGAGGAAAGCACGCTGGTGCTTGAGTTGCATACACATGTAATTGAAAACTCTGCAAGACAGTAATCCTAGATGTCAAAGATGACACAAAGGACTTGTGTGGCAGTGGCCTTGTTAGGGAAAATTTCATGGTGGCTGTGTGATTACATGTGTAAAAAATTTACAAGACTGCAATGAGATGATCACCTTCTTTTATACAAGCCTTGTTATTACTCTAGACCTCCAGTGGCTTTCTGTAGAGACACCAAGGATTTATGGATCTGTCTCTTACACTGACTCCATGAGAACAAGTAAATGAGGAAAAATTAGTTAATATTTGAAGTGTTTTATCTATTATATCCTAAATGCTCAGATATTAGTTCTATCAGGGGAGCATACTACAAATAAACATAATAATGGAGGACACACTTTTCCTATTCTGTAGTCATTGCCAATTCCGTATGGGATAGTAAATCAAGACAGAAATGGAATCCACCGTGGGTACAAGATTTTTCTAATACTGTTCACTTTTCCCTCTTTTTAAGATTTAAACCAGAATTGTCATAATAAACATTTTTCAAATAATACAATCTATTCATGATGATTCTACTACCTACTCATGAAATCTATCTCTACAAACTTTATGTTGGAATATAAATTGGCCTTTCAAGTGATACTATTTGCTTTGCAGCATTTTTTCCTGAAGACTTCTTTAAATCTAAAATCTGTATAGAGACTTAAGAGGGCTGCATTTTAAAATGCCATCTGCTTTAATATGATATTTAGCTTTTCTTCCTTAATGAAAACATTTTCCATTTCTACGCAAATCTAAAGATTTTAAATTATCATAATTATACGTGTTAAGGTACATTATGAAAAGTCATTTTATTAAACAATTTTTCTCAGTGCTAAGAATGACATATATATTTCACATCTGAAAGTTGACAATATTCCTCCCCATAAGAGAATTGAAGCCAGCAAAGATAAAAAAGAGGCAATCTAATTTAATGGTTTGCAATTAGAGTTGATGAAGAAATGTGTTAATCAGTAAAAAAAAAAAATAACTCTGATAACTTCCTGTTGGAAAAAAAAATGAAATCAAAGAAAGTATAATGAGAATTCTTTCCCTCAACTTGTTCTTTCCCATACTAACAGAATGGCAGAGCCATTAGCCAGACATAGATGAAGAAGTCTCATTCTAAAAGTGCATCCAAATTGTTTGAAATTATGCCTTTGTAGGAACAAAACTATGAGTGAAACTGTTTAGGCTCTGTTGAATATAAACACTAAATATGATATCATAGCTTATGAAAACAGAAATAAAATGACTCTAAATGAAATCTATCAGTGTAAACTGGAGAGCATAGTCTGTCTCAGTAAGTTCTACCAATGTGTTGTCTTGGATTATGAAAGGTCATAATAGAATTTTTTTGCCACACTATAAAATGATGCACTCTTCAATATATGAAATACTATTATTGCAAAAGACAAAATCCAGCTTTCATCCGTGATCTGTGATTCAATTTCACTTATGATGGGAAATGATGATTTTGTATATATTTAGGGAAATTGAATACAAAGAGAACATGTGAAATTAAGAGAATGTTTGACCTTGCACTGTGTCAATATTCAGTGATAAATGAAACTCATTCACAGACAATGTAATAAGGCATCTGGAAAGCAGTGTAGTTCCAAGTTCCCCAAAAGGTAAGAAATGATTTTCTCATTGAATAAAAAATTGTGTGATATGGAGATAGAAATGATTGGGGCTAACAAGGAATATAACAAGCCACTGAGCAGGACCTATGTAGAATGTTTTGTAGGTTGTCAAAATGACAATAGACAACTTGATGAAGGGAATAACAAAGAACTTGAAGTGTCCGAGAAAATCTTTTTATGCTTCATATTGGATTCAAGAACTGATTTTGACATGGTCTGAAAAAAGTCAAGCATAGAATTTTTTTTTTTTGTCTACTAACTTGAGGGAAATCATTAAAATAAAAATAAAGGTGACCTTTAACACTCCCATTCTTGCTATAGCACTTTATTTGACCTATTATTCCAGCACGGAGGCAGAAAGAACTGTTCTCACGTTACCAGCCTCTAGATTTAAAAGGAAAAGTGTTTCCATCTCAGGATAATACTAATTGTCTATTTTGACAACATGAACCATACTTCTCAGGTCATATGTATGATCCTAAAATACTTAAAGAGCTCCCCTTTACTATCAAACATGTTCCAATTTGAAAAATAGGGTCACTATATATTTGGGAACCCTGAGGCTGGCATTTCTAAATACTAACCACATGCCCCTTTTCCAGTTTGTCTACACTGTGTTTCTTGCTCTGTGTACCTCAGTTATGATCATATTGCCCACAAGAGATGCGTAATAAACATTTGTTTCAAAAAGTTTATTCAGTTAAAATGTTTAAGTTACTTGTAGGACATCAGATTATTTTGAAACAAAAATCTGTTTTGATATATCAAGTCCATGATGTGTTTTTGTTTTTAGTGGTAATTTTTTTTTTTTTTTGGTCATCACAGATGCAGGTCTAATTTCCCACAATATATTAAGAGCAAATATAAATTGTAATGACAGTCATATATTGTTCAGCTTCCTATATAAGAATCATCACATATGTGAATATATGTATATATGTTTATTTGATTTCTTTAACCCATACATGGTTAAACATAATTTGAGTGAGCTGTATGGAGCTCACAGTCTAGTGGTTCATATAACTCCCTCACCCCTCTATGCATAGTCAACGAAGACATTTATATTATGTATCTGGTCCTTGTAAAGATTTCTTTGTGACAAACGACAAATGCTTAACATTAAGTTAGCAATAACAATTCAGTATAATAAGAGAAAAATAATTCTTAGTCTAGAGTCTGAGTTCTAGATCAGACTTTCCTATTAATTAGTTTGTTGACCATAAGTGTCTTAGTTCAGGCTGATATGAAAAAGTACTGTCAACTGGATGGCCGAAACATTAGACATTTATTTCTCACAGTTCCAGAGGCTGAGAAGTTCAAGAGTTAAGGTGCTGGCCAGTTAGGGTCCTGGTGGGAACCTTCTTCCTAGTTTGCAGCAGGCATCCTTCTCCCTGTGTCTTCGCATAGTAGAGGGGTTATGTATCTCTCTGGAGTCTTTTAATCCCATTCAAAAAGGTTCCTCCCTCATAACTTAAGCATTTCCCAATAGGCCCCACTTACTAATACCTTCGGGGGTTACAATTTCAAAATATGAGTTTTTGGGGGGGACACAAACATTCAGACTACAGCAAGCACTAATTCCATTCATGAGGGCTCCACTCTAATGACCTAATCATCTCGCAAAAGTCCCACCTTCGAACACCTTCATGCTGGAAACTAAGGTTTCAATATATGAATTTGGGGGGAGGGGGCAAAACACTGGGTCCATAGCAATGGAAATGGTTTTCTTGTATGACTATCTCAATTTCTTCGTATGTAAGATGATAATAATATCACCTACCTTTTCAATATATCCAGAATATTGGAAATGTGGCAGTAAAGCCCTACATAAATCATAGATATCATTCTATTCACAGACAACTCTAGAAATATTTCTATGTAATAAAATGCAAACATAAGGAAGTTTCCATCTTTCTGAACAAATAGTCTGATATTTGGTGACCAAGGAAAAGATATGTAAAAATAGAAATCAAATCCATTACTTTTTTTTTTCCCCCTCATAGGGTACTCATTTTGTTGATTCTAGGGTTTTGTTCACCTAGTCCACTTTACAGCCAGATTGTTTTCACATCAAATGAATTAAAGATGAGCTGGTAGCATGTCCTGCATCTGCCTCATTGAGGAGGTAAAATGTGCTATATGAGTCTTTCCAAGGACATGTGTCAGTGCCCCCTAGAATGAGAGGGGTCACCCCCCTGCCACCTTTTCTGTGTTTTACCTCTAGCTGAGTGCTGATGCAGCATCAGGCATCTGGCCCTTGTGCCCTGCTTTCCAGGCCCAGGGGTTTGAATGCAGCTCTTTAGCCTGCAGATTCTCTCATTTGTTCTTTGTTCACTTCTGCCCACATAGATGTTGGTAGACAAAGCTTGCACAAGCAGCAGTTGAGATGAAAAGGGTAAAAGACACTCAAAGATTTTAAAGAATACCTCAATTAGCGTTTTCTCCCTTTTGTTACATTTCACCAGCAGTTGAACTGACATTCGCTTTCTACCTCGGAGCCCACAAAATCCCGCCACTCTCTGTGGGCCATCTGAGAAATGAGTCCAGGGCAGTGCCTCACACCAGCCAGACTGTTCACATCATGATCATTGATGCAGCTCCCTGCTTTTCATCTCTATGAATAAAACTGGCCAACTCTGTTAGTTAAGCTCTCCTGGTTGACTGAATGTCACAGTTAAGTTTCCCAAAGATGTTCAGAGGGGGATTGAAAGGGCTCAGAGTAGGAAAAGGCAAATAAAATCAGTGAAGAGTGACAGACAAGTAATCCTGAGTCTGATTGCTTGCCCATATTTAAGTGCTGAAATACAAAATTCTCAGTTCTGCCACAATGCAGCTGCTTCCCTGAGACTCATAAATTCAGAGGCAGTTGATAAAGCTGAATCTAAGTCATGCTGTGGCTGAAAATAAAAGGCCAAGACAGTCTTGTAGTTTAAAATTTGAAGTCTCACATTTCTCTTATATTGGGGTACAAATTTGTCATTTTAAAAATGAAATTTTAAATTGAATATTGCCTATATTAATGCTGGATAATGAAAATAAGCAATAAATAGTTAATTTAAAAGAGTACTTTAAAATTCACCACACATTTTGATTGTTTTCTCAGAGTTGGTAGGGATCTCAACATTTATTTAGTCTAATCTGCAACCCAACTACTTTTGCAAGAAGTTCTTATTCATACTTGAATTGGGAAGTTCCCTTGTGGCTTAGTGGGTTAAGGATCTGGTGTTGCCATAGCTGTGGCATAGCCTGCAACTGCGACACAGTTTGATCTGTGGCCCAGGGAATTTCACCTCATGGGTGCAGCTAAGAAACAAAACAAAAAAACAAAAAAAAAAAAATTTTGAAAAATTTCAGGCTAAGGACTCATGATCCCTTTTGGCTTTTCTCTTAATATTTGAGAAACTTTGGTGTGAAACCTATAGTGTCATCATTTATTTAAGATGAGACAGATCACTCCTAAATTGTGTGTGTGTCTGTGTGTGTGTGTATTTTTTTTTTTTAATTATAGAACACAAATAGCAAATCAGTCAACAAAATAATCTGGCAAACATTCTTGTATTCAGCACTCAGAATTATCAAATGTTAAATTGTGATATTCACTTCAAATAAATTTTAACATAAAAGAGACAAATGAAAGTGAAATTTTCTTTCTAGTCCTTCCCAACCCATTCCTTTCACTTATTTCCCAGAGGGAAAAAGTAACTATGAATTTGATGTGTATTATTTTCGCCCATGTTTCTATACTTTAACACTTATATAGAAATCCGTAACATTTAGTTTTACTTTGCCTTTTTAAAATGTATGTTCTCTCATACCATAAGTATATTTTTGCAACTGTGGCTTATTTGTGATTTGGTATTCGTCATTGTTGCCACATATTGATCTACTTCATTTGTTTATTTTAATTCTTATCTAAAAGTGTACTGTGTGTTTATAGTCTGTCTTTTCTATCAGTTTCATAATCAGTGTGCACTTAGGGAGTTATGTTTCAAAATAACAGTGGGGTAGGAGTTCCCGTTGTGGCTCAGTGGTTAACGAATCCGACTAGGAACCATGAGGTTGTGGGTTCGATCCCTGGCCTTGCTCAGTGGGTTAAGGATCCGGCGTGCCGTGAGCTGTGGTGTGGGTTGCAGACACGGCTTGGATCCCGCGTTGCTGTGGCTCTGGCGAAGGCCAGCAGCTACGGGTCCTGTTAGACCCCTAGCCTCCATATGCCATGGGTGCGGCCCTAGATAAGGCAAAAAAAAAACAGTGGGGCTATGAATATCACCTTTCAAGTCTTAAGACATGAAATTGCTGGGCTGATAGAACGGTTCTCAATTTAATCTGAAATTGTGAAAATCCCTATAAAATATCAGTAGTAAACTGTATTTCCCTCACCAGCATGTAAGACATTGTCATCAATAATTGGCACTTTGGAAGTTTTTTGATCTCATGGATATGGAAAATCATTTCCCTGCTGTGTGCCTGATTAATTGTGAAGTTAGCATCTTTTTACATGTTTATTTTCCAAATGGCTTTACTCTTATGTGATATGCTATTTAATATGCATTACTCATATTGAGTTATAGCATGTTTTCTTTCTTTCTTTTTTGTCTTTTTTCAGGGTCGCACTCGCGGCATATGGAAGTTCCCAGGCTAGGGGTCGAATAAGAGCTGTAGCTGCTGAACTACACCACAGCCACAGCAACGCAGGATCCAAGGCACGTCTGTGACCTTCACCACAGCTCTCAGGAATGCCAGATCCTTAACCCACTGAGCAAGGCCAGGGATAGAAACCGTGCCATCATGGATGCCAGTCAGATTTGTTTTCCCTGAACTATGACGGGAACTCTTTCTTATACAGACAAAAAAATTTCTCTGAGTAATGATCTGTGTGATAAACTTTCAAATACAGAATTATCATGTTACCTTGATACTTCTTTCTTCTAGGCCTAACAACTGCTCCTTACAGAACGTTTAGTTCTTGTAATATTCTATTGCTCCCCTTAGAATGTTCTCAGCTTTTCCAGGTCGCTTCATCAATATGCCAAATAGAACTTTACAGAACAAATTATGTTATGATCAATTTATTAAACCTAGAACAGAATCATTCCTCCCTTCTTTCAGATACTGTATTGCTCTTAATGCAGCCAAAATTTCCATAGATTTTGGTAGTCATATCACACACATATCCTTTTGAGCTCCTGTCAGTTAAAATCCTTTTGTCTTTTTAAATGGTCTACTACTAATAGCACCTTCCTCTTCCAATTCTTGTGAAATTTGCTGGAATGTAAAATATTTATACTTTTTTTTTTTTTATCTTTTTGCCTTTTCTAGAGCCGCACCCATGGCATATGGAAGTTCCCGGGCTAGGGGTCTAACAGGAGCTGTAGCTGCCAGCCTTCGCCACAGCCACAGCAACGCGGGATCCGAGCTGCGTCTGTAACCTACACCACAGCTCACAGCAACGCCGGATGCTTAACCCACTGAGCAAGGCCAGGCATCAAACCCACAACCTCATGGTTCCTAGTCGGATTCGTTAACCACTGAGCCACGACAGGAACTCCTATACTTAATTTTGATTAAACTTCATTTTAAGTTACAAAATGCATGGTATCAAGCTGACATGGATTAGCTAAGTTCTGATTCGGTCAAGTAATATTTGTCCCATTCTACAAATTGTGTGTATGCATGTGTATGCATGTGTGTGTTGGAGGGGAGTAATAACTATTTTTTGATATAAAATTCTAGCTCACTGCCTCACTGTCTGAGAAATGATAACCCAGGAACATTTTTCCATGTTCCAAAGTATCTGTAAAATGGAAATTGTAATACCTATCGTTCATTGTTCGTATATTAAATATGAATTAAGTAATATATGTTGAGATGCATTCATAGTGTCAGGCTGAAAATGGGGACTTGTTCAGTGCTACTTTCCTTCAGTCTTACACCACAAGACATGTAAGTGTATGTGTATGTGTTTATGTCTTAATTGTTTTCAGTTGGGAAACATGATATGGGTCTTCTGCATTTTCGTTTCCCTTCCTGAATCCCAGTTATCCTCAGAACCATCTGAAGATATTTCAGGTGTTCAGTGTGCTTTGCTTTGGTATTCCAGCACACTTTGCTGTCAAGATTTTCCTCATTCTTCCCCATCAGAACTCATCTGACCTTGGTTCCCTTCCATCGTATAGCTGTTACAGCACTGCCTACCTTGTCTACTAAACTAGATTACGCTATAGCTATTATTATAATACAGTTCACCAAAGCTAATGATTATTTAATTACTTTCCCCAGTATTTATATAGATGTTCACTCAACAGACACGCATATTTCTTCTGTTGAGCCTTGGGAAAAGGGTGAAATTCCGCCACGGTTTATCAAACAAAGCTTAATGGGCAGTTTTAGTTCTGAATGCTTCAATTTAACACCGAAGCAAAATAAGTAGAAATAGATTTTCTAAGCCTGATTGTGATTTCGACACATTATTCAATAAAAGCAATGTCAGAAGTTGTCTGAATAATTTCAGTCTGTGATCTGGGATGAGTTATGCGTCCCCAGTGAACCCATCCCTATACATTCCACCCTCCTAAAAAAGAAAAGAGAAATTTAAAAATCCCCCAAGGTCAGTAGGACTAGAGAATAAATGAGAGCTTGGGAGCCTGTGCCATTTGAATAGCCTCAGTGGCCTTCCCGTTGTTCCAGGGCAAATCTTGGCATCTTTGGACCTAATTGGCATCTCACCCTCAGGGAATTTTATTGAATTTTCTACTCTGCTGACACATTTGACCAGTGTTGGAACCAATATTTGAAAGAGAGCTTTAATCTCTTGAAGGTGATGAAGTGCTGTCATCCTTAGACAAAGTGTCTGTCACAAAGGGCTCAGAACAAACGAACAAAGGAGTCAGGTGCCAGTGAGGGGCTGCCTCTTGAGTTTCCCCTGTGTCTGTCTCAGGTTTTCTCACCTTGTCTGAGTGGGTGTTTATTTATATTTTAATGTTTGAACAAAACTTTTTTTTTGTCTTTTTTAGGGCCACACCTGCCACATATGAAAGTTCCCTGGCTAGGGGTTGAAGTGGAGCTGCAGCTGCCAGCCCATGCCACAGCCTCAGCAACACCAGATCCGAGCTGCATCTGCAACCTACACCATAGCTCTCAGCAACACTGGATCTTTAACCTACTAAGTGAGGCCAGGGATCAAACCTGCGTCTTCATGGATACTAGTCAGGTTCATTACTGCTGAGCCACCACGGGAACTCCCTAAGCAAAACTTTTAATTGAGGCTATTTTGTGGACATAAAGACAGGTGTGTTCATGCATACTTTATAACAGCCACCGTGCAATACCATACTTTTTTAAATTAATTACTAGATCCTTAATTAGTCTCTGATTTTGACTTTCTTAGAGGACACAATTCTGAATCTCACTATCTGGAAATTGAATGAGTGTTTGTCAAATGACTGGTATCACTTAAGGATCAATGATTTATGGATTATACCTGGCATTTTTGCTTTCATTGTTAGAGTTGATTTTTTTAACTGCTGGTGACTGTCTTCATTAAAGTCTGTTAATATATCAAAAATTCTTGGATAGAACTCAGATAAGGATGTGTCTCTGCATATATGTGGCTTCTGTGGTAACCATCATTGATAAATGTCAGTTTAGTTTACTCTGCTTTCCAAGGTCTCTTTTCCCCTTTTTTACCTTTTTAATACTCTATAATGTACTAGCACATCCGTAAGAGATCAATAAAATGAACAGAAAATTATATTATCCTGGCAGAAAACCATCAGTGCCAGCATAGTTGATGCTGTTATTCTTTCATTCACTAACACATATTTATTGATAATTCATTGATCCAAGTATATTGATATGCACCAAAAATGGTACAAAAAATGTATAGGATATAAATCTAGATATCAGATAAATGACTCACTGAGACACATACACATATGCATATAAATCTGCCATGGCTTTATCAATTTATTATAACCACACTAAAGAAGCATGAACTCTATGCCAAAATTTCCTCAAAACAGAGAAAACAACGGCTAGGCTGAGGGGATCGGGGAAATCTGATAATCAAAGTTACATTTAAATTGTATCCTGAATCAGAGATAGGCTGCAAGTGGCAGAAACAGGGTATGAAAAAAGGACGATATTTCAGTGGCATGATCAGAGACAAAATGTGTGAAAGATCAAGACATTTTCAGGGACTGCTGAGCACTTCAATTTCAGAACTATAATTTGGTTGATTTGCAGAAGGGAAAAATATAGGTTGAGTACATATGGGGAAACTTTTAAGTACTAGATGAAAATGGTCAGGCTTTATACGAAAGGTTGACTAGAGCTCTGAAAGGTTTTGGAGCAGAGGAGACTGGATTCTTAAAACATCAACTTGGTTGTTTTGTGTGAAATTGATTGTGGGAGGGACAACGAAGATGAGACAGATCAAGTAGACAGCTACTGAGGTAAGCTGTAGGAAAGGTTGTAAATCAAGGTGCTTACCAGGAGTGAACATTTATAAAATAAGATGTGTTAAAGAAGTTAAAAAATAATAATAGTGCATAAGGTAGAATTAAGTGTTATTCCAAGTTTTCAGGTCTCGACTACCATGAGCTAGACTACCTGAATTGAAATTCCTACCCAACTATTTACTAGCTGGAGGTCTTTAGGCAAATGATATCTCTCTCTATTGCAGCTCCTTCACCTGTAAAATGGGGATGATAATAATAGCTATATGGAGTTCGCTGGTGGCTCAGCGGGTTAAAGATCTGGCATTACTTCTGTGGCTTGGGTTGCTGCTGTGGCATCAACTCCTGATCCAGGAACTTCTGAATGCTGCAGACGTGGCTAAAAAATAATAATAATTGTAGCTATATTAAACGTTGTTAGGAGAATAAAATTAGTACATGTTAAGTTCTTAGAGAGGTCCACTGTCCACAGGAGTAGAAATAATGGGCACATTGTGCTCTAATTCTATTTTGTAAATATTTAACATTACCAATGAACCAAGGCCAATTTTGTGGTTAAAGAGAGGAAGTAGCTTTCTACACTGTAGTATTACAGTGTAATTTCAAGATACCTTCTAAAATTCTATCCCAAAGCCTATCCCAGATGTGGAGATAATAGCCAAAATGCTTGTCAGTATTTTTTAAACTGGTGTTCCCATGTCTAGCCATTGCCATATTGTATGAGCCATGTAACTCAAACTTTGAGACATATTTGGTATCACTATTTTATAGATTAGCAAATGGGCTCAACAGGACTATATTATTTATCTGAGATCATATATATCGAGAAGTAGCTATGGACCTGAATTGTTCCTAGTCCAGAGGCTTACAAGGTTTTTTGAGTTTTAGCTCTCCATTCAGAGCTATAGAATTGTTGGGAAATTCATAAAATCCACTTTATAGCTTGTAATCAGAAGATCTAGGGTCAAGTCAAAGCTCTATTATCAGTCAAATCCTTTCACTTTAGATAACATAATTGGTTATTAATAGAATAAGTTCTGAAGTTCAAGCTTCTTAACAGTCTACTTCATTTATAAGTATTCCTTTTCATTTTTCCTATAGACAAATTAAAAATTACCAGCACACAAGTAACACATATACACACACAAACACACATAATTCTCTATTCACCCACATAAATATTTACCCACATAAATGCAATAAAAAATAATACACTTCATTTGCCTTCCCTTGCTTTTTTATGCTTTAAGAACTAAGCCCTCCACAATCTTGCATGCACACAGTTCAGAAACATTATGTTGTTGGAGAGTTTGCTTTTTGAAATAAATTCAAGGAGGATGATTAAGGAAGATTTGCAGGGAGAGAATTTATTTTGCCAAAAAATCTAAAGTCACAGTGTAATTTTTGAGTAAGGAAAACAATGATGAGCATTGTGCTTCATACAATCGTGTGATCAAGTAAGAGTCAGAACATAGATTCTGGGACTCCACTGCTATTCAGTCATTTCAATGGCCTGTAGCAAATTGGAAGAAGCAGACCATTCAACCATGTCAGATTCCAGAGGCCTGTATAGACACAGTCTTGGAGCCTGGGAGCCTTTATACCAGTCTTTTACCACCTAGCCTTGCCTGTGTTCAAAACGATAATTAGCACCATCAGAAATGTTCTCAGCCAAGAGCAATGCATTCATCTGTTGCGTTAATTTAGCTTCCTTTGGGGCTTTCGCTGACTGAATGACAAAGTTCTGTTTTTATTATTTTTGATAGATTAGACTTGAGATTTTGTTTCTCTGGGGAAATTCATACAAGCATTTTAATTGTTTAGTTTATGTACTAAAACTGTCTGACACAGTGGGAGGGAACACCACTGAACATTTTTGATGTTTCGGTTTAAGAAGCTAAGCACTTAACTGTTCCTTTCTCTTTCCCTCCTTCCCTTCCTCACGCCTTCTCTCCCTCCCTTTCCTCCTCCTCTTCCATCTTCTTCCTCTGGTCTCTCTCTCTTTCCCTCTTTCAGAGATTTCAGAATATTTCCTGGCAGTGAGTTTAGGCAGTAACTATTCCAACTATCCAGAATCAAAACCCTGAAATCCATCATAGAGAAGACATTTACTTTATTGAAGAGAAAAACTTCAAAAACTTATCCCAATAAACTTTTAATAATTTGAAATGTATGTGTTCTTAATCCTATTTTCAGAAAATAATATTTTTGAATTCACAGCCATAGCAAACACAGATGCAATGTATGTATTCCTCTGAAAGTGTATTTATTCTTTTCTTTGATCTAGAGAATCATTTCTTATGAGCTTTATATGGAGCCCTTTAAAGCACCTCCAGCTGCATCAACAGATATACAGCATTATATACACTGAAAACAAACATATAATTAATTTCAAAAGTGCCATTAAGTGAAATATATTAATTATATAAAATTAAATGTCATACATAGTGTATGTATATATCTCTATGTAATATACATCTTTATATAAAATACTCCACATATAGGTTTTTAAAATATGTATGACATGTATATTTGCATATATATTTATATAAACTTATACATATTACACATATATAATTGATCAAATATAAAAATAAAATGTAGGAAAAATATAATAATCTAGTAAATAATACTAAGAGTTTTTTGGGGAGAACAAACTAGTATGCAATCTCTGAAAATATAAACATTTATAAATAGACTAGGGACTAATTATCCTTATAATTCAGACGTGACAATTTAAATAATGTGCTTAATCACTAGCAAAGTCTATGTTATGCTACATATTAGAAAACATTTTACAGTAACTGCTTTATCATGCACCGGCTCCCACTAACCTTGAGTCAGAAGACAGTAGAGATGTCTAAAATAGTTTTTACTGTTAACTTGGGGATTTACAAATAATTAAGCAAATGTACTTTAATTAAAAGCTGAATAAATAATTACCTAAAGATTTCTCTTCATCTGAGGTTTTCAATCTGGTCTTCTCATGAATATGGAAATTTCTTGGTGGTAGCCTCAGAGGAGGCTCTGACCCTGAAGGAATCAGTGGCGGCCCTTTCCAGTTTAAAGCAGAGCAACTTAGATTTGACCTGTTTTATGCATTGTAATTTCACATAAGTTGTTATTTGAAGTGAATATTCTTCCCCCAAAACAGTGCTGAAACCCAGTGATCCAAATGTTAACTATATTGACTTTTCCATGCAAACCCCTAAATGCTTTGTATTTATGAGTATAACCTGAATCCTTCATCGAGGTTGAACAAGCCCACTTGTGTTCTTCAGTGCCTGCTTTCTAAGCTCCCAGCAAATTGAAGGAAAGTACCGGTACTTCCCCAGGGCTCTCTTGAGATTCAATTATTTTTAATCATTACTTTCTTTCCTTGGACTGGTCTTATCTGTGACTTTTCCCCTGGCTACTTCCTTCTCTTCCAATTTTTCTTTTATTATAACAAACATATCACACGAGACATACCCTCTTCACAAACATTGAAGTGTACAGACAGTGTTGTTAACTACAGGCACAGTGTTGTGTAGTAGAACTTTACAACTTCTGCTTCTGGCATGATTGAAACTCTGTGTCTATGGACCTGCAGCTCTCTGTGTTCACGTCTCCCTAGACCCTGAAAGCCATGATTCTACTCTCTGCTTCTACCTTGTGCATGTTTGACTACTTTAGAGACCTCAGATAAGTGGAATCATACAGTAGTTATCTTTCTATGACTGGCGTAGTTCACTTACCACCATGTCCCCAAGATTCATCCATGTTGTAGCATATGACAGGATTTCCTTCATTTTATGCTTAAATAACATTCCTTCTGCCATTTTTCTTAAGTCATGATTAACCAAACACTTACATTTGACTTGTTAAAGCTCCCAGTGCTTAAGTATTTAGTCAACTTTACTGTGTTTGTCTATTTGCCTATCTTTCTCTCTAATGTTCTACCTTACTCAGTTCTGTCAGTGGTCACTACTAACACAGTGCTTAGCACACATTAGATAGTCAATCGGTGTGACATTAATGAGAATCTTGGGAACATTTTTGGAAGGAAATGTGGGTCAGTTTTCTTTAGTCCCTGACAACCGAGCATTTAATGAACACCAAATGTGTCTTCAGCACTCACTGAAGGACAGTTTATTGGACAGTTCGTGACTGTAAACACCTCTGTGGACCAGAAACAAAAGTGAAACTCAAAGCAGTGGGTGGTGCTAGAGTTAAGATCTGTTGTGCTTCAGGTCCCAGACTGGCCAATGTTTTGAGTCTCGGCTGAACATCAGGAATCACCAGCAACATTCAAATATCCTTGATAGTTCCTACTCTAGACAAATTTAAATAACAAGTTGGAAAATAGGTGTATGTAGACTGAGCATCAGTTTTTTAAAAAGCTCTCTAGTTATTTCTGTTTTAAACCATATATTTTAAACCATCCCCAAAGTACCCAGTTCTTCCTTGGGGGGCAGAGTTGACTTCTTACTATCAGTAAAGGACTGGAATGACATTCCTTGATTCTAAAATGATATATATCTATATATATTTTTTTCTTTTTATGGCTGATCTGTGGCATATGGAAGTTCCTGGGGTAGAGATTAAATTAGAGCTGCAGCTGAGGCCCATACAGCAGCTTGCAGCAACAGGGGATCCTTAACCCATTGAGCAAGGCCATGGATTGAACCCACATCCTCAGAGACAGTGAGCCACAATGGGAACTCCCTTGAGCCACAATGGGAACTCCATTTTTATAAATATTCAATGTTTTAGAGCTACAGCTAACCATTATATGGTTCAATGCTTAAAAATAATTCTCTGGTGTACGGACCTGGGATAACACATGCATAACCAGTGACCAGAAATTGAAACACACTTTTCCCCAGCTGTTAAGTAAATATTGCATTATCAGTGATTCACCAATGGACAGAAATACAAATAATCAAGATAAGATTCGTATTTTTAGAATGTTGGCCAAGACACTGGTGAGAGCATACATGTTTATTAGAATATGTGGAATGAATTCAAAAAGAGAAAAATCAAACAAACATTAAGTACCTCCTGTCTATCCTAAGCTTATGATTAAAATAGAAGAAACACATGAAAAAACTCTAATACTAGTAAATATAAATGCATTAACAAGAATTATAGTTGCATATTAACAGTCATAACTTCAAGTCACTATATGTAAATTTAAATTAAGACCACAGAAGATAAAATACTTTTAAAGAAGTTTAAAAATAATTTTCAAGTGGATTAAATTTAGAAGTAATACTGAATAAAAACAACAAATAAATGCTTTTTAGACATGGGTAACATAAGAACAAGTTGTTATAGGAGTTCCCGTCATGGCTCAGTGGTTAAGAACCCAGCTACTATCCACAAGGATGTGGGTTTGATCCCTGGCTTCACTCATTGGATTAAGGATCTGGCATTGCTATGAGCTATGGCATAGCTTGCAGACATGGCTTGGACCCCATGTTGTGGTGGCTGTGGCATAGGCTGGCAGTTGCAGTTCCAATTTGACCCCTAGCCTGGGAACTTCCATATGCTGCAGGTGCGGCCCTAAAAAATAAGAAAAAAAATATTCTCAGTAGATAGGTCTGATTCCAGACTGAACACATTAAAAGGCCATTTAGTGAATTGATAACTTCAATAACTTAAAAATTATCAATGAGTTATAATTTTCCTACAATTTCTGTTGTATAACAAAGTGACCCAGCCACCCATATACACCCATTTTTTTTTTCTAAACAAAGAGACTGGACACAGTGCTGTACAGCAGGACCCCATCACCCATCCATTCTAAATGTAACAGTATGCATCTACTGACTCCAAACTCCCTGTCAGTGCCCCTGTCTCTCCCACCTCTCCCCCAACAAACACAAGTCTGCCCTCCATGTCCTTGATCTGTTTCTGTTTTGTAAATAGATCATTTGTGCCATATTTTAGACTCCACATATAAGTGATATCATATGATATTTGTCTTTCTCTTTCTGACTTCACTTAGTATGAAGTCTCTAGTTCCATCCATGTTGCTGCAAATGGCATTATTTTGTCCTTTTAATGGCTGAGTAGTATTCCATTGTATATATGTAACACATGTTGATACAGTCATCTGTTGATGGGCATTTGGGTTTTTTCCATATTTCGGCTACTGTGAATAGTGCTGCAGTGAACATAGGGGTGCATGTATCTTTCTCAATGAAAGTTTTGTCTAGACATATGTCCAGGAGTGGGATTGTTGGGTCATATGGTAGTTCTATATTTATTTTTCTAGGCACCTCCATATTGTTTTCTATAGTGGTTTTACCAGTTTACGTTCTCACAAAGAGTGAAGGAGTGTTCCTTTTTTTACCACATCCTCTCCAGCACTTGTTGTGTGTTGACTTGTTAATCACCACTGCTCTAATTGGTGTGAGGTGGTACCTCACTGTAATTTTGATTTGCATTTCTCTAATAACTAGTCATGTTGAGCATTTATTAATGTGCCTACTGGTCATCTGTATTTCTTATTTGGAGAAATGTCTATTTAGGTCTTCTGCCCATTTTTCAATTGGGTTTTTTGTTTTTGTTATTATATGAGCTTTTTGTTTATTTTGGAGATTAAACTTTTATTGGTTGACTCCTTTGCAAATATTTTCTCCCATTCTGTGGGTTGTCTTTTAATTTTTTATGGTTTACTTTTCTGTGCAGAAGCTTTTGAGTTTAATTAGATCCTGTAGGGTTATTTTTAGTCTGTATTTTTAGTCTTTATTTGACCATAATTATTCAAGTTGTTCTGATATCTCTACTTCATTTGCAGTCTGGGAAATGTTCTGCTCAAATTGCTGGAAATGTCCTCAGAAGTCCTTAGGGTTGTTTGTATCTTGGTTGTGATCTAGAGAAGTATATGCAAGCAGATATGGAAGGTAGTTCTTGTTCAGAGTTGTCACAGTACAGTGACTGACCCTCAGGATAAAGGCGATTGAAGCAATGTGCTATTTTATATTTGACATCATGGATCTTCTATAGAGAGCAGAGAGTTCTACTGGAGAATGTTGCCAAAAGTTACCAGATTTTACTCACTCAATTGCACACCTCAAAATAAGGCATGACTACAGAAAGACTGAGGACATCAGATCCAAAAGAGCTAGCACATCTTAAGAAAAAGTATCTATGGAGCTTCTGCTCTCGTGCAGCGGGATTAGCAGCATCTTGGGTGCTCTGGAATGCAGGTTCAATCCCAGGCCCCACACAGAGGGTTAAAGATCGGGTGTTGCTACAGCTGTAGCTTAGATTTTGACTGTGGCTAGGATCTGATCCCTGGTAGTACAGTCTGAAGTCAGGGAGCCTGAGTATTCCCGTTCTGTTTTCTCTTTTCAACATTTCTTTGGCTATTTGAGGTCTTTTGTGTTTCCATACAAATCTGACAAATTTTGTTCTACTTCTGTAAAGAATGTCATTGGTAATTTGATAGGGATTACATTGAACCTGTAGAATGCCTTAGGTAGTATTGTCATTTGGAATATACTGATCCTTTCAATCCAAAAGCATGGTATATCTTTCCATCTATTTGTATCATCTTTCTTTCATCAGTGTTTATAGTTTTCAGAGTCCCATTCTTTTGTCTCTTTAGGTAGGTTTATTCCTAGGTATTTTATTCTTTTTGACGTGATGGTAAATTGGATGGTTTCTCTAATTTCTCTTTCCGACCTTTCATTGTTAGTATATAGAAATGCAATTGAATTCTGTGTATTTTGTATCCTGCAACTTTTCCAAATTCATTGATGAGCTTTAACAGTTTTCTGGTAGTGTCCTTAGGATTTTCTATGTATAGTATCATATCATCTACAAACAGTGATAATTTTACTTCTTCTTTTCCAGTTTGGATTCCATTTATTGACTTTTCTTTTGATTTATGTGGCTAGGAATTCCAAAACTATGTTGAATAACACTGGTGATAAATTTACTGAGGCAATCACCCAGGAGCTAGAACAGAAGGATAACATTAAATGGAAAATATGAAAGCATGTTTTAGAGATCTGAAAAAACAGATAGATTGAATAGCCCACCACTTATCAAATGAAAGTTCAGAAGAATAGAAGATAATGAAAAGTAGAGAACCATTAAGTAAAGAGAATGTTCTAGAAGAGATCAGAATTTTGTAATGAAAAAGTCTTAACAAATATCTATCAGGGTAAAATTTTGTAATGAAAAAGTCTTAACAAATATCTATCAGGGTAAAGTCTATCCATATCTAGACTCATAATAATGAAATACATAACATTAGGAATAAATATAAGATATAAAAACTACCGGGAATAAGAGCCAATAAGAAAAATTAAGGTGAAAATACACTTCTTATGAGTTAAAGTAGAGAAATATCAATTGCTAAGGTGACTTATCTGTCATCTTACAATTCTGTAGTCAGCTAAACTATCTCTGAAAAAAGAAACTAAAAAGAGAGAGACATTTGTACACACTTGTACAGTATGAGAATTTATCATACATAAACCCTTACAGAAAGAACTACTAAAGAATTCATCTTAATATGAAAAGAGGTCAGTGAGAGAGAAAGTCTGACAAAAAAGAAATGATATACATAAAACAAAAAAGTATTATATCTGTGCATACATATACATAACAAAATATACTAATTATGTATATATAAAGCAATAATATACAAAATATGCATATACAATCATATAATTATTATATTTACAGAGCTTACTAAACTGCATTTTATAAGTATTGCATAATCTTTGTATCAAACATACTAAAAAATTATGTACAAATATATAAGTTAAAATCAGTGCATAAAAATTCTAGTCATATATTAAAACCATGTAAGATTTACCTCAGCAATTAAAAATCTATCGCATAAACATATTAAAAAGGGAAATAAAAGCTTCTTCACATTGCACAAAAATTATTTAATAACTTTAGTCTGTAATTGCAATGAAAGGAATCTTCCAGCACAATGGAAATAGAAACTTTATTAAGAAACGTTATGAAGAGGATACATGGAAATTCAGTAGCAAATATATCTAATGGGAAAACTTTAGAAGAACTTTGGGAATTATTAGAAAGAAAGAACTGATAGATGCCTGCTATCACTTCCACTTTTCACCACTGTGCTAGAGATAAACGCTTTGGAAATCAGATATTAACTTTCTATCATGAAGCAGCAGAACTCATAGGATATACCCAAAATGCAGTTTCATTTTTGCCTCCATCCCCCTTGTACATTTATTCTGTTGATTTAGTTCTCATTTTACTAGTGGGCAAACACTCAGATGGATCTGTGTTTTTTTCTGTCACTTTTTAGAAATGCTACCACTCTTCTAAGTCAAAAGTCAGCAACTATTAAGAGTCCTGTCCAAAATATACATTAATTCCAGTCTCTATTCACAGATAACACTTACGGCAACAAGGACTCTTTATAATTATGCAGGTACTCTGGTAATTCATTCCAGGATAAGGATATAGTTTCTCTTTATCTCTTTCTTGCTCTTATTATTTCTTCTCTTCCTTGACATAATTACTCAAAATTTGTGATCCCACCAGTGTCTAAATGGGTGGAGAAAGAAAAGGTAAAGAGGATGTGAGACTCACACCTGACTGGGCAACTTTAAATCTGGATTTGTCTTCTCTGGACCAGGCAGGTATTTAAAGTTGAGTCCCTCTCTTGAAAGAAGCCTCCATAGGTGCTTCAGAAAACTTGGTCTGCAACATCCAGCTGCACTCCCTGTGATAATTAGTAATGTGTTCACCACTTTATTACTCCTCCCTTGGTCCTTCCTTGGTTTCAGTTTCTTCTTTTCCTGTATTTTCTAATGGGTCACAAATACCATTAGAATTGGTCCTTTGGAACAGGATAATGAATGTGTTCTTACAGGCTCTTTCTCCTGCATGTGTCAATTCTGTTTTGTGAAACACGCCTATGTTCACTGCCATGAGAAATGTAGTTATTTCCCAATGTAAGGTAATCAGCCTCTCTCCCTTCTTTCCTCTTGCCCCCCCCAATTTCTCCCTCCCTCCCTCTCTCTCTTTCTCTCTCATAGCCAGCTCAGATTCATTGCCGTACATTCATACATTTATACATTCACACATATAGACTTCTTAGATCCATGTCAGACACTGGCCCACCACCTCCAGAGGATGTATATCAAGTACATTGAGGAACTTCCGAGAGGCTTGTCTCAATAAGCTTGAGATAAGCATAAGACAATCCACTTTCTCCTTCAGGAAAGAAAACCACATAGGACAATGCACTAAGTACAGGCATCATCGGTCTGAAATTTCTCATGATAAAATGGATTCTTTTTTAAGTACCTCTTTTGATGAAGAAAAATGTAAAACATGGGTTATTAGGCATGAGATAATGATAAGGAATACATTTTAGTCTTCCCCACTCCTCCTCATTTCTCCCTCTTCAAGGTACCCCTTATATAAAGAACCACCTTGAGAAAGACAAATTGAAAGGGCAAGACATCATTTATCAGGGAGGAGCGTTTCTGCCTAATGGCCCCTTGAGTAAAGTGTTTCTTTAGGACATAACAGCTCGTGTGAAGGCAGATTTAAAGGCCAGGGCATCAATTAGAAATCCACAGTCTTGCTGCCTAATCTCTCTTTTGAACAGCTTCTTTTAGCAAGATAAAAATATCATCAAAGTGGAAAACGAGACTCGCCAAACAATTTTAGCACTTCCCTTAGGCCACAATGCTCAATACTGTCAGATGCAGCATTTCTGCAATCCTGGTAAAGAAGGATTAAATGAAATTTTATGTGGTTTATTGCTATCTGCAATGCTGATTTAAAGAAACAGATATCAGCAACAAATAGTTCAGTAATGAAACATCTACCCTGGCAATGACAAGTCTTAAAAGCAAAGTGACAAACTTGAAACATGAAGATTTCATTGCTAGGACAAAATGAGCACTAAATGTAAAAGAAAACATCAATATACAGGACTTAATAAAAATTAAAAACTGTTCTTGAAAATATACAATTAAGGTAATAAATCAGCCGCATACTGGGATAAAGTATTTGCCATGCATTTATCTGTCAAAGAACTTATCTCATACTTTATTAAGATTCTACCACAGGAATTCTCTTGTGGCACAGCAGCTTAAGGATACTGAGCTATTATTGGTGTGGCTCTGGTCGCTGCTATAGTGTGGGTTTGATCCCTGGCTCAGAGACTTCCACATGCCACAGATGAAGAAAAAAAAAAAAAAGATTCTACCACAATACAATTTGACTTCATGCACACAGCCCCTAAAACACATACACAGCTATACCTTAGTTGAATGTATATAGTAGTCTCTGTATAAACTCAGGTATAAGAACAGGTGTAAGAATAGTCTCAGCTCTTGCAATGCTACTCTTCCTAATGCCATTAATAGCCTTGACAAAGTTAGCAAAATTAATGAACAGAACTTTAATAACTGATGACACAGTGTCAAGGAGGCTAATAGAAATGTGATCGGAATCTTAGCAAAAGAGAGAATGCCATAGAGAACAAAACCAAAGAAATATTGACTGACAATTTTTAAATATGATTAAAAATCGCAGATTCGAGAAGTTCAGTGAACTCCAAACCAGATAAATGCATTGAAAACCATATATAGGTACATTGTTTATCCAAAGCTCACCTCTTGATGGCTGTTACATCTGCCTTTTTCAACTGTATACCTGAACAGTAAGAAAAATATGCACAATTAGTCATACTTATTATAATTCATAGGATACAGATTTTAAAAGGTCATTATGCAGGTCATGAATATCCAGTGAAGTTGGTGAATTTCCTAAGGAAGAGGGATAAGGTAAAGAGAAATCCTAGACTTTAGTTTTTTAAATTAGAGAAAAGTATATAATATATATATATAACAAAGTTAAATATTTAATAATTTAGTAAAATTATGTGTTCAGTAATTCTGTAATTCTCATGTGATGAAAATACTGATTATTTGAAAAATATAAAACTAAAATTTTATATCTTCTATAAATAAGTTTAGGCTTAGGTTAAAAAAAGAAAAATATGACATAATTTTCATTCTTTACACATTGTCTTTAAACATGATTTTGCTAGTGATTTCTCTGGATGATTTAATTTTCAATGTAACATAGTCACTACATTTTTAGTTCTTTAAAAACATTAATTTTGTTTTATGCCTCTTGCAGAAAAAATAGATTATTTACTAGCACGACAATAAATGCACAAATATCATTTTGAGGTCTAAGTTTGAAATGTGTAAAGAGATGCTTGATTTAACTAAAATCACTAACCTAGAAGGCATGGTATCAAAGATGTGATAGATGTGATGAGCAAATATAACATATGTGATCAGTCAAAAGCAAAACATTCAAGAACATTTATTGTACCCACTCTAATTTTACTTCTTAGTAGTATTAGGACCCACCTTCAGGAAAACTTATAATACAAAGCACAACGTGAATAAAAACTATGATGTGTCCAAGTGAAAAATCTAACAGGATCACAGAAACTATTCAAAATTTTCCCAGCAAGAAAAATTGAAAGCCAACAGGAAAAGAATTCAAGGGCTCAGTAAAAGTGTGGCAAAAATACAAGATGCAAAGGTGAATAGAAATTAAATTTCCTGTGAGAGTCAATGCAGAGAAATCAAGTCCATAGTTCAAGAAGAGGAAAAATCAAGAAACAGTTTGTTATTTGAAAACAAGTTTAGAAAATACAGATGGAAAGCAAAAATGTGGAGGTTAAATTTTCACTACTGCTTAGGATGAAGAAAGTCAGAAGAACACATCTTCATCACTGGAATCAGAGAAACTTGCCAGATAAGCTACAGAATCAGAGATTTTAAAAAATCATGGAGCTGAGTTGATGAAGAAACCTAAACTAACTAACTTACGAAAAGTAACAAGCTCTATCTTAGAAGAGAACCATGGCTCCCTCCATCTTTGTCAGAAAGCTCTAAGAAGAAAAATATCTCATAAACCAAAATAAAGACAAACATCTTATGAATTTGTAACAGCTGTATGTTGGTTGCATGATGGATTAGTATCCTGAGAAGCACTAGAGAAAGAAGTTTTTATCTACCTGACACAATGTTCTCCCAGACCTTCTTGCATGCATGACATAGTATGATGAAGAACAGATGCAAAGTATGATATCTGAGAGTTTGCTCTCAGATCAAATGAATTTTTCTCCATAAGGCCTTCTCAAAAGTTGGAGTTCAGGACAGAAATGCTTATAGAAAAATTATTGAGCGACTCTGGGTCTACTAACTGGATTGCACCACATTTCTGAAATAAGGTAAGAGAGTTATTTCTTTAGGTGCAGAAAGTAATGAGTGGGATAAGAGAATAAAACAAAACTTGTAAAAATTCAGAAAACTGGTAGTCAAGCTAAAAAGCAGAGAGAAATCCTCCAGAGTTTTGAAAGCCAAAGGCTGATTTGTTAATTGAAAAAGAAAAAAGTCTTCAGAATACAGTTCATGTTTACATCTTAAGATGTTAAAAAAGTTGAATAAAATAAATGTCACAATTCTTTCAGAATAATTGAATTTAATAATGAAATGAATCCAAACTAAACATGCCATAAAACCGATACCTCTCAACTAGAGACTAGTTTGACTTAGCCCTCCAAATTTGAAGCCCTACAGAGAAGATATACATTTAGTAGTGATATTTATTCCAGTCTCCACAGTTTTTCCACAATGTCTAGCATATAATAAATTACATATAAAAAATTACAAGAAATATAATGAGGCCTGAATATAGTATCCATGGTCAAGAAAGAAAAAGTTAGTGAAGAATTGATACAGATGTCCTAATTATCAAAGAGGGGCTTTAAAGTTAACTGGTATAAATATTAAAGGATCTACTACAAAAAAAGGAAAATCCAAATGAACATATGAAAGTATTCAGAAGAGATAAAAGCTTAAAATAGAACAAAATTGAAATGCTAGGAAATAATGATATAAAAATGAATATCTCACTTGAAGGGCTCAATAAAAGATTGACTCCAACAGGAGAAAAGATGAGTAAACTTGAAGGAAATCTGATATAAGAAGAGAAGAAAAAAAAAAAGAAGAATGAACAGAGGTTTCAGTGTCTATGGGGCAATATCAAATGCCCTAATACATTCACAGTTGGATTTTCAAAAAGGGTGATAAAGAACGAACAGGACAGAAGAAATATTTAAAGAGATACAGCTAACTGGGGGTGCTGTGCACACCTTGGCATATTATAGTCAATCTGCTGAAACCAAAGTGAGAAAGAGAGAGGGAGAGAGAGAGAGAGATGAGGGGAGATTATAGACAACATAGGTGAGAATGAGAATAATGGCTGATTTCTCAGCTGAAAAAGTGGAGACCAAATATTATAGAAGGATAGATTTAATGTGCTGCAAGAAGAAGAGTCAACCTAGGATTCTGAATACAGGAAAAAATATTTTAAAAATGAAGGCAAAGTAAAGACATCTTCAGACAGGCAATTGTTTAGAGAATTTATGTGTAGCAGATTTCCACTGCAAGAAATTCCAAAGTAAATTAATCAAGCTAAAGATATATGAAAGCCAATAACTATAGAGAGGAATAAAGAGTGATAGAAAGTATAACTTTTTATGGATATAAAGCCACAATGATCATAGCAATGTGTTATTGTTTTAAATATAGGCAGATAATAGAGCTACACTCTACAGCTTTTTCCACAATATCTAGCACATAATAAAACACTTACAAGACTTTTAATAAAGCATGAGAATAGAGCCCATGATCAAGAAAGAAGAAAATTAGTGAAGGATAATTAAATGTTCTAATTATCTATACTGAAAAATCCAGATATACCTGTTCTTACACTGTCAATTAGTTTTGAATTATGAGTCAGGTTAATTCTGTAGAAAGTTCTTAAATAAATGGTTTTGGAATGATTCAATATTTATATGTAAAAACATGAAAAAGTAAAACCACCCATACCACTAAACATACAAAATGGATCCTATTCCTATAGTAGCAAGAAACACACAAAGTCTAAAAGGAAGAAAAAGGCTATCTTAGTGACTTTGCAATAAGAAAAGATTTCTTAGAATCAATAGCTTTAAACAGAAATATAAACCTTTTGACTTTAAGAAAAAAGACAAAAGTTAAAAAATGTGTAGAATGGAAAAATATTCATAACACATGAATACACAATTCACACAATTCAACTGATTCATTTCCAAAATATTTAAGGGACATCAACACTTGGCGAGAAGCCAAAAAAATAGTATAAATATGGCCAAAAGATGTCCAATTTATTTGTCATCATAAATTGCATTTTAGGGAGTTGCTGTTGTGGCTCAGTGGTAACAAACCCGATTAGTATCCATGAGGATGAGGATTTGATTCCTGACCTTGATCAGTGGATTAAGGATCTGGTGTTGCTGCAATCTGTGGTTTAGGTTGCAGACATGGCTCAGATCTGGCATGGTGGTGGCTGTGGTGTAGGCCAGTAGCTTCAGGTCTTATTTAGCCCCTAGCCTGGGAACTACTACGTGCCACGGTGCAGCCCTAAAAACAAACAGACAAAAAAAAAAAAAAACTAGAAAATGCATTTTACAATTATAATGTATTACTAGTTCACACACAATAGATTGGTTAAAATGAAAAAGACTAACACCACCATGCACTGGTAAAATGTGAATCATTTTGCTAGTGAGTTTGTAAAATGATATGACTTCTTTACAAGTATTTTTCAGTTTTCCCCAAAGCTAAGTCAATATTAATCTCTGAGACATGCTTTCAACTTCTCTCTGTCCTCGCTTCGACTCCTTTCTGTCCTTGCTACGTCCAAAAAAACCCCCAAAACAAAAAAAACCAACCCACTTACGTAGATATGTTCAAAGCCGATTTCCTCATAAACCAAACATGGAAATAACTTAAATATCCATCAACAGGCTAATGGAATAACCAAGATGAATTGTATGTTTTAGCCATGGAATACAACGATAGCAATAAAAACTTGGAAAACAGAAATGGATATACATGGTGATTATATATTAATCCCCCCAAAAGATTATATTGAATAAAGAAGCCAGAAACAATTATATTTTTTCAGTTTACATGAATTTTTAGAACAAAGAAAACTGATAATACTTAGGAAGAGTAATCTGATTTATTATTTTTTTAACCCTATGTGGAGTAGGGATTTACTAGAAGTGAACTGAGGGGCTCATTGTGAGGTGAGGGAAATGTTCAGTCTTGAACAGGGTGGTGGCTGTCTGGATGTATCAATGTATCAAAACCCACTGAATTGTACAGTTTGATCTGTGAGGATTTCTTTATATATAAATTTTACCTCAGAAGGGAAAAAATTGAGATTTAGGGAACTACAGTAACACCGCTGAAGAGATTTTAATGGCTGTTTTGGCATAAAGTCAGCTCTAGGCATACTTCAGTTTGGTCATCCCAGATCTTGATCACCATATTTCATTTTAGACACCAAATTTATAATGTATACTAATGTGTATATTTATAGAGGATTATAGAGGAGAAAGATGGTTCTTAAGCTATCATTATAGAAGAAAAGAGGAAATAAGTGAAAATGCTTAGTGAAATAAATGAAAATGGAAAATAGAATATACTCTGGTAAGAGCCTCATAAATATTTTTAAACAGTTGAAGAATAGTCACATGAAGAAGGAACTAGATTAGTTATGTTTGAAACTGAGGGACACAGTGATAAATTGATGGAACCCAAAGGATAAGTTTTTATTTTTTTATCCATGCAAACATGAAATAAATCTGGGAGTTCCTGTTTTGGCTCAGCAGTAACAACCCAACTAATATCCATAAGGCCAGGTTCAGTCCCTGGCCTTGATCAGTGGCTTAAGGATCCAGTTTTGCCATGACCTGCAGTGTAGGTTGCAGACTCGGCTCAGATCCAGCATTACTTCTGCTGTGGCATAGGCTGGCAGTCGCAGCTCTGACTTAACCCCTAGCCTGTGAACTTCCATATGCCATGGGTGTGGCCCTAGAAATGCAAAACAAAAACAAACAAAAAAACATGAAATCAATCTGAATTTTAGTTTCTGTAATAGAATGAGGACAGTGTATCTTTTTGTTTCCAGTTGTATTCAAGGACAGGAAAAATAGCATTATTGTTTGCTTAGCTGCACCAAAGGCAAAAGCATATCCTAGCTTTATTACAGGATCTGAGCTGCAGAATCAACATAAAAACACCAAAACTTCCTTACATTTAGTAACAATAATACCTTGCCCTGAAAAGGGGAAAAAAAAAAAAAAAAAAAGGAAAACTAAGGGAGCAGAGAAGAGGCCGCTGGGCCAGGGGCATGAGGAGCTCTGCTCATGGCATCAGGCCTGACTACAGCTCTCCCCTCAGCACTGCCGAGGAGTTGGAAGGCTGAGATGAGTCGGGGTGGTCCTGCAGGAGCCACTGTTTACCTGATTCAAGAATCCTTAATCCTTTTGGGGTGTGCTCAGCTTCTGCATGCCTGGGATTTTGTCCGACAGGCCAGTGATGAGGATTTCAATGGGTTTGTAAGAGTTGACCAGGAGCTCCTAGATCCTGGCAGCCTGGGTATCACCACTCTCCATACATACAAGAGTTGGTCCACAGCTGTGAGATATCCTCTTTCGGCAGTGGTAGAGGCGAGTAAGCTGCTCCAGAATCCACTTCTCCAGGTTCCAGCACTTGGGTAAACTCCTTATAGTAGTACCTGTCTGTAATGTTCCCTTGGCATATCTGGGTTCTTGTGTGTGCTGCCCACGTCCTCACCTGCACCCTCACTGGGTCTTTGAAAGTACAAGGGAGGCCATGGGCCACCAGCACTATACCCTCCTCTTACCTCCCCCTGGCGGGGCTGCTGTGCCAGTGCAGACACTAAGGCTTCATACATGCTTCTGACCCCTCCTAGCAAGGCAGCCTCTGGGATACCCCACAGGGTGGGATATTATAGCTAGATTTAAACTCTGCTTGGTGTGTTAGCAAACTTTGTTTCTATTAAATGAGGGGTTTTTTTTGTCTTTTTTTTAGGTATTTCCATACCACTATACTGTGTTCTAACAAATTAAATTTCCCTCTGAGACTTAGCATGTACAAATTAGTAACATAGGGAAACCAACTTGTTGTATATGCACAAGAACTAAATTATTTTTCTCTAAGGCACTCAAATTTTTTTTAAAGAAGAACATTGATTGACAACGTTTTCTAAATGGATTTCTAAGAATACTGAACAAAATCAGTGGTGTTAGAATTTCTATAGTAAAGCTAATTGGAAATTCATTCCTGTCAAGAACTCGGGAAAGTTTACTAGGATACAGTCCAAATTTTATCTAAACCCATAACAGAATTACTATATTTTAAGTTATCTCTTCTAACTTACAAATTAATTGACTACTATTTTAGCAGGGCACATATATTTTCTGATTCCTGAACAGTTTCATCCTTACCAGTAGTTTGACTGGATTTATCATTAAGGCTAGGGGATAACTGGCAGGAAATGGAGTGAGAGTTATTGCTATAAACGCCAAGAATACTGCCATGCCACTCTGTATCACATTCAAGATATATAGCTGGATGCATTTTGAAGATGTAAGTGTAGAAACACTTCCTAGTAAGCTGAGTGTGAGGAATGTTTTCATGTACAGAATCAAAGTGAATAAAATAGGATGAAATGTGTATTCTAAGCAGAAGTCAAGATTTCAGGTAAATGCAAACATCATAACCAGATTCTAGGGCCGCACCAAACATCTCCCCAGGGTAAATATTTAGTTAAAAACTGTTGTTAGCCTATGATGATTATTTCTTAATAATAATTTAGAATTTTAATTTCCTAAAATCTTA
This sequence comes from Catagonus wagneri, assembly GCA_004024745.2. NCBI lineage: Eukaryota > Metazoa > Chordata > Mammalia > Artiodactyla > Tayassuidae > Catagonus > Catagonus wagneri. The sequence goes on along the minus strand of PVHT021183518.1, from coordinate 19,722,201 downwards.
CCAATTCCAAAGAATTTGGTAAAATCTCACGAACCTTGTTGGAGTTGCTGACTTTGCTCACAAAGAACTCAGGACCAGGAAGCTTTACCTGGCTCTAGAATGAAGATACTTTTAGCAGAACAACAAAGCCAACAGCCTACCTTTGTCCATCAGATTATCCTACCTAAGATTAGTCAAATTGTGGTTTACATATAAATCCATAAACATAAAATACTGTCTTTTTAAAGGCACTGATTTCTTTAGCATCGGTTGCTGTGCAGCTTTATCATAACATCTGCGTTATCCAGAGCCTAAGTCTAACTAAAACATTGCTTGCTCTTAATAATTGGAAACATAGATATCTCAACTAGAACAAAGGTTTTTCATTTACCTCACAAATTTTTTTTTTCCACTGTGTGACTAATATTGGTTAGACAGTGCACAAAATTAAGAGTAAAAACTGTCACGGTCCATGCTTTTATGTAACATACTTTGGATAGTTATTAATAATATTGCAAATGCAATTGTAAATTTCCACTTGCAGTCATTATGGAGGGCAGCTATAAGAGGGAGGTTTAGATCTATCTAAAGATGTAATACTTAAGTTACAGTATAATCATTTCTAGTAGTTAATTCATGAAAAAGAAGAGCACCTGCACAGATAGAAAGTGTAATGAGCAAGGAAGATCATGGCAAACAGCTTGAAGGTACTAAAGTCATGCCAAAGTTGAAAGTGTGCAGGAAAATGAATAGAGCATTATGTGAGCATTATGTGAAGCTGAAAAAGTATTTACGCTCAAATTGAAAAGAAAATTTTATGCTTAATATGGGATTCTGACTTTTCTTTGAGAGCATTAAGAAGCCATTGAAATGATAAAAGCAGCATGATAAAATAATAGATTTTACATTTTAAGTCTATGACAATTACTTGAGTGAGAGATTTTGTTAATTTGGACTAATATCGTGGTAGAGGAGATTAAAAATACACAAATTAGAGATATTTATTAGGTTAAATAATGAGAAAACCTTGCAGTTGTTTATAGGTGTGAAGGAAAGGATGGAATCAAGAATCACTCCTAGGTTTTAGGCTTGTTAGATATTTAATAGAAAGTTAACAATTGTCTCTAGCATCTCAAAATATAATCTATACACAAATTTAATATTATTGATATTAACAAAACAAAAATATGTTCATATACATATCCATATTTTATGATCACTGTCTACTTGTGTTATACATTAAAAGAACCGTCATTTTTAAAAAAAATATTTTTGCGGGAGAATCTTAATGTCTCTTCCTGGGAACAGAGCATGTCAAATAGTTAGAGCACTTTACTTCAAAAAGTTGTATCCTTGAAAAGGTTCAGTAAAACCTCAACTATAAAAAGCTCCCCCAAATTGCAAAAACAAAAAATGACAAAGTGTCTTTGATTTTAAGAATTGATTTTGACATCTGCAGTAGTTTTCTTTCACGGTCTCAAAAAATGTGTGTTGGGAACTATAAATCATTTATTTCTTGCAGCCCAATGTAAGATAGATTGAAAAAACAATTATTGCTTTTAATTATGTGGACTTATAAAAATGGTATCACTGAAAAACATGGTGTAATAAAATATTTTGTATAAAAATTTATAAATCTTCGCTTGGATATTGCTCTGTCTGAAAATATTTACAAGATGTTGGTCAGATCTCAGTTTTCTTAGTCTTAGTTCTATAACTTACAAAATTAGTCTAACTTCAGGACATGTTCCAGTCCTGTGATTATAAAAGACTATCACTTCTGATCATATGATATAGGATAATTTTCAATATGGTGGTATGAAAACAGCAGTTGGTCTTTTGGACAATGGGTATAATTAGTCCCTTTGGACATAAGTAATAGGTGGAAATGGCTCTGGAACTCATTCACTAACATGCATATAGACACATTCTGACTTGTAGAATGTGTCTATTCTAGTTTTCCAAAGCTATTCACAGTTGGTACATATTCTACATACGGTTTGCCACCTACTCTGCCATGTCTTCAGCCAGAACTTCCGTGTTTTTCTGTGTACACAACGTGTAATCAAGCTAGTTCTATAGTGTAAATACTAAATAAAAGACACTTTAATAACTTCATTCTATGCAGTAATTTATATTGCATCATAAATTTGAGAGCTATCTAATTTTAAGATACACTGTTAAATGTTCAAATTGAAATTCACTTATTTATTTATCCATTTTATACACATTCATTAATTGTTTACTGTGTTCAGGAAAGATTCTAGACACTACAGGATGGAAGAGAACAAAAGAGAAAGAAAAACATATGCTCATGGCACTTATGTGATAATGAGAAAAGAAAGGAAATGTCGAGATAAACAGACAAACAAACATGCACATAAGTATATGTTTGTATGTGTTTATATATATCTGATAGTTCTGGGATAAAACACAGCAAGGAAAAAATCCTTCTTTTCCCACTACAGAATTCATTCTGCTCTAGATTTAACCAGAAAGCTAAAGATGAGTGTGAGCAAGGTTTATGGCATATTGCTTGAACAGAGTGAGTCAAATGATTTATCAATTATTTTTATATTCTTTAGTTACATGACTTAGCTGAAATTTTGAAAGAAGCCTGGCCATACATTCACAAATCTTAGTATTATTTACCGTAAAGAACCTACACAGTCCAAATAATTTCTATTAACAGAATTCCACATATAAGAATTATCTTGCTAGTAAATAGCCAGAAGTTCTGTTGTTGGAATGTTTGCATATCTCTCTCTCTGTCTGCTTTTTTTGGCCAAGATGTCTCTACTGAAGGTAGAGTAGATTTCAGAATGCTGCCATCTCCTTGCAGCCAATACTACTCACTTTTGATCGCTTGTATTATTACTTATTGCACTCAAGTTGATGTTATCTTTGAAAAAATGGATTTGCCACTTCTTCTACTGCTAAGCTGATTCATTGATGACTTAGCCCTTAATTTAATTAGGGATGTAATGTGCTGAGACTGGGTTTCTTCTTTGGTGAGGCTTAGTTTACCCCTAGATTACCAATTGCCTTTCAGGGTTTTCAACTGAAATCTTGATACATTCTTTGTGATCCCTTCCTTAGCATGTTTAGATCTCTGTCCTCTCTTCCCCGTGCTTCTGAAAACTTCACTCTGTTTTCCTAACACTGTATGTTTAAGTTTTCACTCTGATCCCGTGCAATTCCAGAATAAGGGAAATGCCCCAAGTGCCAAAGTGACCATATGCTTGAAACTCCTTGTCTGTACCAAAAGCTCTGCTGAACATTGTCCTGAGACAACTGATCTCACTTTCTTACAGATTTACTTATTGTTCTTGTCACATCTGAGTCTTTTGCTTGTTATCTCATCCTACCTTGAAGGAGAAGTACCAATTTGCTTGATTATCAAATTGAGGCAACATTCTTCAAAATTAGAAGTTCACAATAGTTCTAAAAGTAATTGAATCTCTAAGAAATGTAGTTTTTAAATGAAGTATGCATTTCTAAAACTTCATAAATTGCATTACTCATTTTGTAAACATTGATAGCAAGCCACATTTCTATAGAAATTAATTTTACATAGAAATATTTATGTTGATGTAGTGCTTCAATGTGTTAATGATTTGTAGATAACTACTTAAAAAGCTGTTTCATAATAATGCAAATTTATCATTATTGTGAACATAACTATTTTCATACTTGCACTTCAGCTTTGGGAAGAATATATAATTTGCCTCTTTTTAGATTTACATTTTAAAAAAATCTATTTAGATAATTTACCTTGAAGAAGGCATGAACTAACAAATCTTTCAGAAAGATTAGTATTGGACATAATTAGCACCTGAATAGTTAGAGGTGGTCGGTATCCATGGTTACAGTGCCATTACTGAAAGGTTTATCCCTCCTAACAGAACAGAGCAAGCTAATTGTCTTTTAATCACTCAAACACTGGAAGTGGGAGGGTGTAATCCTGTAGAAACAGTGAAGTCTTCATATTTCACGCCATACTGTTTCAATGAGTACTAACTGATCATCTAATATTTCTCAATTGTTTTCAATACTGTAGAGGAGATAGGAATGGAATAGGTAGCTGGCCTCAAGTGGGTCCACAATTTGAAGAAGTGAGTAAAAGGCTGAGCATGGCTTGGGACCTGCTGTGTGTTAGGTTGGTTGAGAGATTTGGAGATATGCATCTCAAAACCAGGAGAGAGAAAGCAGAAATAAAGATGTAGATTTGGGGGCTCTATTTATAGAGGTGATAGACAAAGCCTATAAAACTAAAGAAATCGCCCAAAAGGAAATGCAGCATTTAAAGAGAAAAATCTGAAGGCAGAAACTTAAGACCTCATCTATGTTAAATAAGAAAATGGCACTGTTTGTTAAATACTTCATTCCCCAAGTTATTCCAGAAGTTCTGTTTAACAAATATTAAAATCATAGACTCCAAGGTTTTTAAATTGAGACTCTATTAAATCTGTATGCTATCTATTATATAATTTTACTTATTATGGATCTGAAATATATCTTGGTAATTATTAAGGCACATTTAGGAATAATTAGCATGTAGTGTTAAATTTTACACTCAGAATGTTATACTTCCATTTAATCAGACACATATACATGCACACACGTCTTGCATATGTTTTGCTAAATGGCTCTAAAATTCTAAATTTTGAGCCTTTTTAATTATACTTCCATTTATGTTTCTGACTACTTATTATAGGAAAATATGGTACTAATTGTTTTTACATGGATTTGCTTTGGCTTTAGTTAGCTGTTTATTCCTATTATTTTTAGTTGATTTTCTTAGGTTTTCACAGCATATAATTATGTCATCTACAGATGGTCAACATTTTGTCTTCGTTCTATTCATTGTTAAAAACTCTTATTTCTGTTTCAAGTCATACTGGATAGATTAAAAACAAAATTACATAATCCTATAGGCACAGGCTATTTTTGATTTCAGTGGAAATACTTTATACTTTTAGTATTTTACCATTTGATGTATTTTGCCTTATGACTTGAACTGTAATCTTTTTAATGCTTAAACTCCATACTGTGCTTAAGATTTCCAGGTTTGTGTATGTGTGTTTTCAATTATGAATGGGCATTGAGTTTGAATTTTTCAAAATGTTCTTTGTTTGAAATTACGATAGTCATGATTTTTCTTCCTTTGTATATCAGTTAGCACAATGATATGCACAATTTGCATACTGTTTAGGTCTAGATGAGATAACCAATAACATATACTTCTACGACTTTCTTCTGTAAAGTGTTCTGACAAGTTCCATAATGAAATGGATCCATTTTGAGTAATTCCATATGATTTCAGAGAGAAGGAATTTAGCTTCTTGTGGGCAGGGGGCAGATATATTCTCTTGTAACAGAGGTGTTAGGATTCAGTCAGAAAATACAGACTAAAGGCAATGGGACCACCAAAAGATTAGAATTAGCAAGAAATCCTCCACTTTAGGGCTAGAGGGACAAGAGAAAATTATGTAACTAATCTCAGGAGCTAGTGTCAACAGGTGGAAACTGGAAATGTATTAGCTCCTCTTGGTTGGAGCTGAGATCATACAAAGTAAAGCTGTGTAGTAGAGATTCAGCTGCTGTAAGAAAAAAAAGGTGAGAAATATACCCTTTCCCTACCTCCCAACTTTGTCTTCTGCTAGAGACTCTCATTGGCAGAAACTCTCTAAAAGCCAGTAGTGGGCAAGAGATTATGAGAAATATAACTTTCTGCAATGTAGAACAGAACAGGAAAGGGCTGAGAATGATCTGAGAGTAAATAAGATGATCAGAAGCCTGTGGGTATATGCTACTGTGTTTTGTTTGATGGGAAGGAAAATTAAGGAACATTTACTGAGGAATGACTATGTCAGAATCAAAAGGATTCAGAAATTTATCTGTCAGTTCATAGTTCCAGCTTTGATTTCAAATTGAGTATCACCTTGTTTGAGATTCCAGAAAACGGTATCACACCTCTAATCAGATGAGTTTATGATGCCAACTGCTAATTGTGCATTCATTTTATTTAATGTAGCAATAGAATTTTCTAAAATACTTGTATAATTTGTTTCTTCTCTCAGTAGTGAGAAATGTCAAGCAGTATCACTTTGAAATTGGGCATTTGAAATTACATGATAAATTAATTGGCATTATAAATGTGGTTTCCTCCCCCACAATGAACATATTATTTGAGCAATTTAAAACTCAATTGAAACTGTTTTGAGAAGTCAGGCTTGTAACTTATTATGGAATCTCAGAAACATTGCTTACAGCTTTTATTTTTATTTTTTATTTTGCTTTTATAGGGCCACACCTGTGGCATATGGAGGTTCCCAGGCAAGGAGTCGAATCGGAGCTATAGCTGCCGGCCAACTCCACAGCAACGCAGTATCCTAGCTGCGTATGCGACCTACACCACAGCTCACTGTAACGCTAGATCCTTAACCCTCTGAGCGAGGCCAGGGATCGAACCCACAACCTCATGGTTCCTAGTCAGATTTGTTTCCGCTGTGCCATGATGGGAACTCCTACTTACAGTTTTAAATATACCACAGGGGCAACTGGAAAAGACAAGTCTACTTCTCCTGAGCCGGTATCAACAGCATGGAACCCTGAAATCCTTGTCACAGAGGGAGGTAATTCTGTGGGTAATTCCGACATGCTGAGTGACACTGAGGCTGTTTTTTAAGTCTGAAACTAGTTTGAGTACAGCCTTCATCCCATTATAATTGATAAACTTATATGTGCAATTAAAAAACTCCTTTGGCTATGTATACAGAGAGAAAAACACTTGCACTATTTGTTTTTTCTTTAAGGTTTACTAACATCAGTGATAGAAAATCAACTCTGCAACATGTTATATGCCACATTAACAACCCCCCACAAAAAAAAAAAAAGAAACACACCGTCCTTTCATTTGTCAGAAATATGTATGTCATGATTAAAAATGAGAAGTGACTCTATTGGTAATAACTTTAGGATTTCATTTGGCAGAAGTTACACCTATAGAAAAAGTATCAATTCTAACTGGTGCATTGCCTAGTATTTCTAATCAGGGATATCTTGTTTTTAATTTTTATTTTTACATTATAGCTGGTTTACAGTTTTCTGTGGATTTTTCAACTGTAAACCATATGACCCAGTTAAGCCTACATATATAGATTCATCACAAGTGATTAGACATAGTTCCTGGTGCTATACAGCAAGATCTTGCTTTCTTCACATACGAGTAGAATCATTAACTGCCTTTGACTTTAATGTGAGAGGTCTCCTAGGAATATCTTGACTATTGGAGGATTTGATTTCATTAATCTAGATTTAAACATTCTCAAAGCATATAGTTTTTTAAGTGGGAAAAGAAAGGAAGAAAATTGGTACTTTCTACTGAGTTTTCTGCTCTTTTTTATAATACATGTTTATGGAATATATATCGCTATGAGAACATTTTCTAAATTGTTTCGGGTGTTATTTAATCACCAAAAAAACCCTATGAAGTAATGAAGTAGTTACATTTACCACCACAATCTACAGAGGGAGGACATTGATGATTACACAGTTCAATTAGTTTGTCCATTGTCATACAGCCAAAAAATGATGGAGTATATATTCAAACACAAATCTATCTGAATCCAGGATCTGATAATTTAAACATTTCAATATAATTCTTCAAAGTTTACTACCTGCATTTGTAAGGAAAGGGAGGTTTCACAAGACAATATTTTAAAAGAATGAAGATCCAACTGTTTATTAGAAGACCTGGAATTGAAATCTAGTATTTCTCCATACTATGCCATTCTACTCTTTGAAATTATAACAGGCAAAGTACTCAACACCCCGATATACAAGAAGCAGAAAGTTTAAATATAGAAGCCTCCAAAAGGAGAGGGACTCGAAAGGCTGAAAGGGCCCAAGTATATTTGGTCTCTTCAAAGATAGGTCTTACTTAACCTATTTGTGAATTATTAATTCTAACTGAAGATAACAACATTCTTCAAAACTCTGAATGCCAAATGTATATATCTCACTGTGCTTATATCAACCTACTTAGTTTACTACATTTCTTAGCCTTGAAGTTGAAATGCCAATAGGTAACCGTACTATATACAGTAGTATCATCATTATTAGCAAATGCAGCAAAGCAACACATTTTGAATACAATTGCTCTGGGTCAGGAACGGTACTTATTGCTTCTGGTCATGACCTCATTTAATGCAATTACTATGATGTAATACCGTAATCATTCATATTTGGTAGGTGAGGAAGCAAGTTGAAACTTGATAATTAACATTTCCAAGATCTCACAGCTAGAAAGTGCTAGAACTCTGCATTTGAATGTATGTTGTTGAGCTACAATGTTCACACTCACTGAAAAAGTCATGAATTTGCTAATATATTTAACAAAAAGCTCAACATATGATTATATATAATCATTATTAAATGCCATGCAATAGATGCAATTAAACAGCTTAAAATATATATTTATATATCTATGTGTCTATACATATGTAGAGAGGAAGACAGTGCAAGAGAGGGAGAGGGAGAATAATCCAACTGTAAAGTGATGAGGATTATTGAATGATGTAATCATAATTGTTCTTCCATTACACAGTGATGCTCATAAATTGTAAACTAGTGCAAAATCTGGTTGAATATTTCTAAAACCATGACGATGATTTTGTAAAAGTTTCAGAATTGCATATTTCAAGAGTATTTTCCTCTGAAAAGTAAAAGGCTCTTTGTATTATGTAATTGTCACTTTATTTTTTTTTCCCTGAGCTCTTTGCTATTAACCTCCTTTTAAAAGAAAATAATCAACATAAAAAGTCACCCTCAAGTCATTGAGGGATTTTGGATAAGTACTTCTCTAACATTTAAGGATGGCAAAATGCCTTTGAACACTGACACAGTATATATCTAACCCATCAACAGTAAAACCAAGGGGTAGAGTATATTGCTGTACAGTGAAACTCATTTTTTCGATCCAATTATCTGCACTTCCTAAGACCATTATACCTGTCAACCGTGTTCATGCAAAATTGCTGAAGGTCAATGCCTTTAACATTAAGTTCTGTCATACAGAGCTTCAGTTAAATGACTTCAAAAGAAGTTGACAGATCATGAATAAGAATAGGTTGCTATTCTGCCAATACGAGTTGGAGTTGGTATTGACAACTAAAGTAATGTCACTAGTCACTGCTGAGTTAAGGTCATGTTCTAATGATTCTCCCCATGAAAATCAAAAAGCCCGTCTGGTAGAAGGTATCACAAATATTAATCTAACTCGGGTGGATTGAAAACAATAGACATATCAACCATCAAAAGTAATGAAGGAAATATTTTACAGATTGATAAGTCTCACATTCAGCAGGAAGATAATAATTATAATAGGTTTCTCTTTTTCTTTATCATAAAGGCTATTGTTGCATTTTATTAAGTGTTGGTTTCTACCAAAATTATTACCATTAGTCTTAGAAATAGCATTTCCACAGACCCGCCTTCTTAAACTGTTTTGACATTTTGAATATTCCTATTCATTTTACTTCATCTAATTAAACCTGTGGCCCAGATAGCAAGCTGTTTTCTGCCCTGCCAGGGCATATGAAACAGTCATTTGTTTCTAATATGTTTTAACATCCTAGGTAGTATTTGTGTTAAAACACAAAATGTGGCACTCAAGATCTTAAGTTTTTCTATGTTCTGTTTGAAAGGTGGGCCTGGGACAGAGTCCAGATGGATTGGGCTAAGTGCTGAGTTACTTAACTTACGGTAAATCTCAGAGTAGGGGGAAAAAGTCTCTTTTTTGGAGACAGAAATAATCAAATCAGGGAAAGCCATTCATCCTCAGAAGGATTATCTCCAAGATATGTTCTTAGATCATATTCCTTCCTGAGTATAAAATTATCTAGTGATATGATTTCTGTCTTGGATCCTGGCCAAGGAAGTAGGGTAAAATGGGAGGAAGTAGAAAGGAACAAAAATAGAGTTAGATTATTTCTATCTATCTTTATGGTTCTGTCTTAATAGACATTTATTTTTGAACAGGAGTTTTGTAGATGAGAAAAACTGAGGTTCATACTTCCCTTTTCCTAACTTGCACTATTCTTCCACTCAGTGACATGCAAAACCTACCGAACAAATACATCACAGTTCCTGGAATATAAATTGGAAACAACATGTTCCTATATGAAGGAATGTAGTAAATTTATCCTTAACTTGTATGGCTTATTTATCCAAATACATTTGTTCTAATTCAGATTCAATGCTGTGGGTGTCCTAAAGGTTAATATGTATTCCACACATTAATTGTCCTCTGAAATAGACACATTCTATCACTTGAGATTTCAGTCACATCATATATTTTGTGATACTTCCTATGTTAAATATTTGAGACTTCTTACTTTCAAAGTACATGTTATTTCTTTTATTCATTTTTTGTTATTGTTGAAGAAATGTCTGTTAGACTCCATGGCATGAGTTTATAACTCTTCCCACATACTGTTTAGTTTCTGTCTACATAGTATATGGACAGTCAATAAAGGACTCTCAAAAATTCATTTGTAAGTTGGTTGCCTAGAAATTAGAGTAAATTTTCCCATATAATCAGTGTAATGAATTATGGTTTTCCAGTCAGATTTTACGTATGTAAGTTCTATATTCTGGGATCAGTGACATTAAAATGTACAAGAGAATAAAAAAGGGGAGAGATCTATTCTGCCTAGGATGAAGACAAATAGAATTTCAAAACCAGAGAACTGTGGTTTTGATAATTTATTCTTTTACTTGAAGGACTTCACCTTCACATCTTCAAACCCATTTTCTAGACCTGTACATACTCCTATGCTGCCTGGGCCTACCCTTTATCAACGTCATTCTCCTGCATTAGGTTTCTCCCTCCAATCTGAAATCCCTATCCTCCTCAATCACAACGTTTTGTTTTTTTAAGAAGAATAATTCAGTAAATAGATGGAAGAAGTCAAACTCATTTCAGTTAGACTGTGAAGGATGCATAGACAAAATATTTTAAAAAAGATACCGTGTTCTCTCATTCTTTTATTGTCTTCTACTTAGGATAGTACTTAGTACTTAGCATATATTCAATTTTTTTAATATATAATAGTATTTATTAATTCTGTATTTAATAATAGTCACGGATATATAATGGCATATATTATATTAATAATTAATATATATTATATAATATTTTCTATTATCTAATAAGAGTGATATTTTTATGGAGAGTTTCCTTAAACTGGTTCATCATTTTTAAATAAGTTGACTTAAGTTGAGGGGATTAACATATATTGCTTCATATGCCCTAGATACTTCAGATGTTTTATATACATTTTCCCAAATTAAAGCAAAATCTGAGGAGTAAATGTCATTCTAGTTTTTCGATCAGGAAACTAAGGCTTTGTGAGTTCAAGGAATTATGTCAAAAGGGTCACCATTAGATTTGGCATTCAAACCAAGTTCTGTCTGACCTCAGATCCTATAGTGTTTCTGTTAAAATATGCTGGAAAAGGAAATGTCTTAATAGCCACAATTTTGGTAAATATAGCAAAATGTAAATACAAATTTCAGAAAATATATAAGTGACTTGAGAGTCTCTCCCTAGGTTTATAGCTCCTTTACTTTTCTCTTTTCTAACTAAAGTCCTACATTTTCCAAAAGAATTATGCTCTCTGAGGACACGCACTGGTTTCCTACATTTCTCTACCTCCATATGAAGTTCTGCAGCTAACTTCTAATACTTAGGAACTATATTTTTAAATGAATGAATGAATGAATGAATAAATATTTTTCAAATCATCAAATAGGGAGACTCATTTCTTAACTTGAAAAACAATAAGAATTTTATTGATATAATTTTTTTCTTGGTAAATTCGTTAGTTTATATTTTTATGTCTTTCCATGTACTGCCCTAAAATATTACCTTCCTTTCACCTGGATACTTACAATTGCTAGTTAACACTTTCTGTGGCTGACAAAGCTATGGCTTTTGAAAATAAGAAAATTTAGCACCCTAATCTTCTATGTCCTATGACTAAAGGACTTTTTTAAAGTGCAAATTGCTCACAGGAAGTTTCTTCATTGAGGAGAAAAAGTAAGCCAGTTAAGCAATTTCCTGTGATTTGCATCAAGCCAGGCAGCTAATCTGAATTGTTCATAGACTTCTTGTATTAACAGCAGAGAAAGAAGGGTTCTTGCCAGAAATTGTCCTGACAGCTGACTCTGAAAACAAAGGTTGAAATTTGGCTTCCTGGTTCTGAATTATATGTAGGAATTAAACACTTCATTTATCCTCTTCCCAGGAGATCATCTAAATGTGGTACGTCAGCATTACTCTATGGTATGGCTTTTCAGACAAGCTGAGAAGAATTATCCCAACAGCATTTGATTCCCTTCTGTTTTTGCTCTTAAATACATAAGATCTCTCATAAAAGAGTGAATTGAAACACAAGTTTAATCATACAGAGCTTTAAGCATTAAGCCAGTCTCTCTATGTGACATTTTGAATCTGGGAGACTAACTCATTACTTCCTAATATTTTAAGTTGAACAGACTCTTCTACTGAATTAGCTTTGGTCTGTGTGACTTAAAAGTGTAGTCTTGAGAGAAATGAAAATAAATCTTATGACTTAACTTTGGGAAAAAGGGTGATATTTCTCTCAATCTCACCTTCCTTTCTTTTTTTCTCCTAATTATTGTATTTCATCAGGTAGGACTGGATTATGCTGCCAAATATCAGTGGATTCACGTGTAAGAGTGTATTTTTTGCTCAAATTGCATGAACAACGTGGTTCAGCAAATTCCATCAGAGACCCAGTCATCACAGCAATGAGAAAGAAAAGCATCAAATCCAAATCATGCATTGACTCTTAACCTCTTCATGGCAGTGAGATACCTGATTGAATCTCCCATTTTGTTGTCCACAGCAATTTTTATTACCATGATTAACTCCAAAGTCAACTGAGAAGTGCAGCGTACCATGTGCACTGAAAGGCAGAGCATGGGAAATGTGTGATGATCAGCATCGGTTACTATCACATGTTTCTTATATCGCACATTCCCTTTTCTCTCGCAGCAGCAGAGAGGTTGAGATCTCAAATCCTCACATCAGAAACTCTAGGACCAAGTAGACTGAGTTATTTGCTTCTTCAGAATCTTGAACAAGTTCATAAAACATCTCTATGCTTGTTTTTTCTTTAACCTGCAAATGATGAAATCAGTGCCTCCTCCACCACAGGCAAATGTCCCATTTTTACAATGAGCAGATTTGAGCATTTTTTCTATTACCTTCATTATTTCTTTGCCAGTCCTCTCCCATCTTAATTAGCTTGTTTCATATCAAGTTTCAATATCTGGAGGGCAAGTACCCATTTACGCATCTTCAAAATTGCATAAGTAATTTTGGCCTTTATTTTCAATGTGAATGTGTGAAGTTTTAACATTTATATCGAAGTTAAATGTTAGGGACAAATGTCCATTTTATGGTATTAAGTCTACCTATCTACTAGTCCTAATATTTTCAGGAGATTATTCTGTGCTAAATATTTTCTAATTAGCATTATGATTTCTTAATTAATCCATTAATTATTTAGCAGCATTTCCTTTAAGTTTCCAAAATTACTTTATAATTTGCTTTATATTGATTTCTGACTTTATTTTTTTTTGAGGCTGGAGATCAGATTTCTGACTTTATTGATTTGTACTTGAAGAACATTTTACATATGTTACTGAATTCTTTGATACTCATTGCTTTCTTTATGGGCCAGTACATAGTTGATTTTCCTATAGAAAATATCATTTAGGAAAATATCGTTGGTTGAAGGATTCTGTATGTGCACACTTAAAAGAATGTAATGTTTTGATGTTCTGTGTTACTATTTTAATCACACATTATCCTTTTTTGCTTGATGATTCGCTTACTGAAATTGATGTCTTAAAACTATTTTAATATGATATGGTCTTAATTTCTAATTTCCTCATTTTTGCTTTAAATATTTTGCAGCTCTTTTGTTTTCTGTTAACCATTTATTCAGAATTATTATATATTTTGGGCAGGTTATTCTTCATAAGTATGTGGCTCTTTTTATGTTTATTATCTTTAATGTTCAATGTATTTTTTTCTGATATTGTTAAAATAGTTGTTCTGTTTCTTTGTTTTGTCATTGGCTAGTACATATTACCTTCTCATTTATTTTTAAACTCTGTATTATTTTTTAGGTATGTATCTCTTAAACTACATTTAGATGTTTTTTTGTTGCTGTTTTATAATTGAGAGCCCCTCTTTTTTTTAACAGATTAGTTTATGAACTCTATACTTATTTTGGCTATATTTGGTTCTATTTTTACCAAGTTTGGCCAACATTCTTTCTACATTTACTATGCTGACATATAAACCTCCAATAGTTATTTGACCTGAATTAATAATCTGTTGTTTATTTCCCTTTGAGAAAGATATTATTTTCACTTTTGGGGAGCCATTATAGGGTAGTATTGCACATGCTTGACACATCTCTTTGTTTACATATAGAGAGAAATCTTGGGTAAACACTGAAAACTGCTGGGCTTAAATTTGAACATCTTTAACTTTAGCAATCATCACTAAGCTAATGCCAGAAACGGTTGTACACATTAAAAAAAATCCATCATCAGGAGTTCCATCATGGCTCAGTGGTTAACGAATCCGACTAGGAACCATGAGGTTGTGGGTTCGATCCCTGGCATTGCTCAGTGGGTTAAGGATCCGGCGTTGCCGTGAGCTGTGGTGTAGGTTGCAGACGTGGCTGGGATCCCGCTTTGCTGTGGCTGTGGCGTAGGCCAGTGGCTACAGCTCTCATTAGACCCCTAGCCTGGGAACCTCCATGTGCTGCGAGAGTGGCCCTAGAAAAGGGCAAAAAGACAAAAAAAAATCCATCATCAGCTCTTATCTCAAAATTTCCTTATGAGTAAAATGAATTCAAGTAGGTATTGAAATTCACACTACAAATTTATGGCTTGAACACCAATGATTAATTCTAGGCTTATCAGATTACTCCAAGAATGGTTCTTTTCCCAAATATTTTTAGAAGTACTCTAATTCTTGAGTAGCTGAAGATTTCTTTATTCCTCATTGTTTGCTGAAATATTGGCTTTCCAATGGTCAAGTTCTCTTCTATATTTGTCCTTTTAATTGCCATCCCTTGTCTAACATCTGCCATTGACATTTTGCTCTGTTCCTGTGATTTTTGTAATAGGCCATTTAGTCCAGTTTGCACATTTGTTCTGGCCTAAACTATAACAACTCCATCTTTGCTCATCTTATCCAATATTATCAACCTTTGGCTAGCATTGACTTTCTGATATTTTAAATGCAACCTTAAGAAAAAAATCTTCAGACACAGTGGTTTTGTGTAGCATCTTGTCTGTCATGTTTTGTAAATATTCGAGAAGCTTTGGCCAATTTGACTTAGAGATGGAATGTAACTTTGCTTACAAAAATTGCTATTAGACTCCTGCTTAGGGTGTACTAATTTTCTGTGAACACACTAAAGGTGAAAAATAAATGTGAATGAAATGTAAAAGATAGATAAATAAATGCAACCTTAAACTAAACCGATGGTATAACCTAGTATTAAAAGCACTCATATATTTTCAGATGTGTTAATAGAAGTAAAGAGAACAGAACATAAAAATATTACATTTGTCTTCCACATCAGTCACACTATATAAACTAGTATTGTGCTAAATTCTGAATGCTACATTTTAAAAGAGGAATTGACAAACGAGAGAGTACGGTGAAATGCGTCCAGAAATTTGAGCTGATGGAAATGTATGAGTGGCAAAAGGTGTGTGTGTGTGTGTGTGTGTGTGTGTGTGTGTGAAAGAGAGAGAGAGAGGGAGAGAAGGAGGAACTTAGAGATTTTCTCCCTAGAGAAAAGAGGTCTTAATGCAGAGACATGACAGCTCTTTTCAAATATCTGAAGTGCTGTCAAGGGACAGAGACAGAGAATAAAATTTTTCTTTGTC
Organism: Catagonus wagneri; assembly: GCA_004024745.2. Taxonomy (NCBI): domain Eukaryota; kingdom Metazoa; phylum Chordata; class Mammalia; order Artiodactyla; family Tayassuidae; genus Catagonus; species Catagonus wagneri. The sequence continues at coordinate 19,706,208 of PVHT021183518.1, read as the reverse complement.
ACTGTTGAGGGCAGAATCAGGATTAATGAGTGACTTAGAAAGACATGGCTCTCAGCACATTATAAGGAAGATATTGGTCATAGTCACGTTCGTCCAATGAAGGAAGCATCTGCCTTGAGATGTAATAAATCCCCTAAGAGTTCTATATGAAACAATATATGATAGATCACTAGAGGGAGCAGGATCTTTCACTGTCTTTAAATATTTATGAACCAAATAAACTACAAATAGGAAAAATATATTTTAATATGTGCATTTGTATGAAAACATCATTTCTAATATGTGTTAAAACTCCAACTATAAAATAACATTGAAATAAATGCTTTTTAATATCTTCTCAAATGTTTGGACTAGCATATTGATTATAAATAATATTTAGAATTGCTCCCCAAATTCATTGTTTTATAAAGTGATTAATTATAAGTGACTTAAAATTATAATTTTAAGTCACAATATGCTTTCAGAAATACGACTAATTGCAATCTAATGCTAGAATACAAAAATGACATTCAATGACTTTCAAAGTAAGCTATAGAGTTCATCTATACTTTTATCATTCAATATTGATGATTATAATAATAAGACCTATACAAATTCATGAATTAAAATAGTCTTGAAAAATCCTAGAGTGCAAGTGATGAGGTCATGCTGATTATTGAGTTCTCTGAAATTTTCAGGAAATTACATTAAAATTAGCAAAACTACAAAATCCAATATAAAAATTAAGAGAAATGTTTAAAATATGATAAAATAATAGAATGAAGGTTATCATGAAATGGTAATTTAATAAATAATAATGAAAGTTAGAGGCTTAACATTACCTAAAGCCATAAGAAAGGAAGCTAAAATACTGCTAATCCTGAAGAACAGAAAGACAGATATTCTAAAGAGAAAATCTGGCATTAAGGGAAGAGGTCATTATAACCCTGATATTTATTATATTATTATTATTATTATTACTATTATTAATTCTTTAAGAATTCCCCAACACAGGTGTGTGCTAACTGGCATGGTAGATATACTCTCCCCACAGAATGGACTTTAAATTTCTGTCAGTGTAGTTAACAATTATCTTAGTCTGTTAGACAACCACAAGATAAATCACAGTCAAGTAAGAAATAAAAGAGAAATTAGTCAAGAAAGAAGAAGAGAGTCAGGGAAAGAGGGAATGTTTATACACATGTTGGTTTGCACACGTGTGCACTATTTTTGTGGGAAAACATAGAAGATAGTTTTATTCTAAATCAGTTTTTTCTCCAAAAGTGGCTATGAGAACCAGGATATATGTGTCAGTAAAATTTGCCAATGCAGTGCCTGACTGGATGATTAATTATGAAAACTTGTCCTGCTGCATGCCAGTGTGGAATTCATGTGACAATTTCCCTCTCGAAAAAAAAGAGAGAGCGAAGAAAATAAGTCTCAGATGATTATTTGAAAAGGTCTTTGTCTTTCAGTTGCATAGATTCTATTCGTTTTAAATGATGTTTTGCCATGAGTGACCTTGTGAAAATTCCAATGACTAAAATAGAAGTGCCCCAGCCACAGATCTTTGAGGTAAAATGTTTCAGTGACTAGGAATAAAGAAGCAATCTCTACCCTCTTCACATTATCTCTTTAAGAATTCGGCCTACTCAGAGCACAACAAAGTAGATATGAAACTTTTTGGTGCATGGGAGATATTGCTATTTTGGAATTCCATAGTAAGAAAAGAAAGAGAAAACAGAGCAAAATCTTCTGGAGCGTATTAATGATGACATAGTTATCACACTAGTAACTTGATCTCAAATCAAAGTCAGTAGTACTTTGGCACTTATCAAAAATGCCCCAATTTCCTTTATGAGGGCTACCTATTAGTTATTGTGGAACAATCTAAATCAGTCATTTTCAGCCAGACATCTGGCAATGTCTGGAGAAATTTTTGGTTGTCAGATTGCAAGTAAGAGAGTCTACTGGGGACCTCCTAGTAGAGGGGAGAGAAGCTGATAAAAATCCTACAATACACAAGTTAACCCCCACAGCAACAGCAACAAAATATCTGGCCCAAAATATCAGTAGCACCTTATTTGAGTAAGCCTTGCCTAAATACAAGTTCTCATTCCTTTCTTTTTCTTTTCTGCAAATGTACCTGCCTCCAGAAACCAAATGATAAGACTGCAAAACATTTTTTGAGAAAGATTATTAAGAATTATGTTACCATTTATGAAGTATCACTTTTCTAGTCAAAGTCATTTAGAGTATTGCTCCATCACGTAAAGGGCATTATCACAATTAGAATTCCAGTATTTTGAGAACAAACATGAAGACATATGTTGAACTTGACTGAGAATATTTTATTATTTCAGTAATTCACTAAATCATTTTGAATCATTTTGTGTACAGTAGTGTACTCTAATGTGTATATTTTACATATGTGCTTGCAATTTGCATAAATTGTGATCCTTTTGTAGGCCAGGGAATGTGTTATTGGCTTTTAAATATGCCTTCTCAGTTAATTTTCCCTTTTTTTTCTCTTTTTTCTTTAGCTTTTTAGGGCACACCTGCTGCATATGAAAGTTCCGAGGCTAGAGGTATAATCAGAGTTGCAGCTGCCGGCCGACACCACAGCCATAGCAACATCAGATCTGAGCCATGTCTGCGGTCTACACTGTAGCTCACAGCAGTGCAGGATCTTTAACCCACTGAGTGAGGCTGGAGATCAAATCCACATCCTCAATATACTAGTCCCGTAACCCTGTGAGCCACAACTGGAACTAATCAGTTAATTTTCAAAATAACTATATAAGGTAGAATTATTTCTGTAAACATCTGCAATGAGAAAACCAATTTACACATCTGTAGGCATACCTCATTTTATTGCTCTTCACTTCATTGTACTCTGCAACTATTTTGTTGTATGCAAAACTGAATGTTTGTGGCAACCTTGGGCTGAGCAAATCATTCTTTTTCAAAAGGCTGTGCTCACTTCATGTCACTGTGTCATATTTTGGTAATTCTTGTAATATTTCAAACTTTTTCATTATTATATTTGTCATGGTTATCCGTGATCCTGATCTTTGATGTTATTACTATGACACACTGAAGGCTCATATGATAGCATTTTTTAGCCATAAAGTATTTTTTAGGCCATGTGCTTTTTTTAGATGTAATGCTATTGGACATTTAATAGACTATAGTATAGTATAAACATAACTGTTATATGTACTGGGAAGCCAAAAACATTGTGTGACTTTAATTGCAATATTTGTTCTATTGATGTGATTGGAACCAAACCTACAATATCTCCAAGGTATACCTATTTCTGATAAATAAGCTTTAATTGCAATATTTGTTCTATTCATGTGATTGGACCCAAACCTGCAATATCTCCAAGGTAGGCCAGTTTCTGATAAATAAGTTACAAAGCTATAATTCAAATATTGATCCTATGAATTCAGAATAATTTTCTTATCACTTTTACAGACCAGTGGTGGAAACACATGAATACAAACTTAAGGAAAGAGGGAAGAGAAGACAATAAGAGAGAGGGGTCTTAGGAAGGCTCATTAGGCTGCTGATAATATTTTCCTTTGCCAGCCATAGGGTATAGGGAAAATACAAAAAAAAAAAAAAAGAAGAGAGAGAGAAGACACCAATGAGTGAGTGAGTACCTGTGCCTGCTTGAGACAGGACTGGGGACTAGTGCCGAAACATTACGCTTCAACACATTTCGGAATCAACAGTGCCCAATCCAGAGTTCCCATCATGGTGCAGAGGACACGAATACGACTAGGGACCATGAGGTTGTGGGTTTGACCCCTGGCCTCGCTCAGCGGGTTAAGGATCTGGCATTACCACGAGCTGTGGTGTAGGTCATAGTTGTGGCTTGGATCCTGTGTTGCTGTGTTGTGGCCTAGGCTGGCAGCTCTAGCTCCAATTGGACCCCCAGCCTGGGAATCTCCATATGCCATGGGTCCAGCCCTAAAAAAAAAAAAAAAAAAAAAAAAAAAAAAAGGTGACCATTGCTAAGTATGGTGTTCTCGTATCATAGAATCTGAAAATAAGTCATTTCTCACTGGTTATAGAGGAAGGAAGGTAGGGTTAACTACAAGGAATTTCAAGACCCCCTATATTATTCAGGCAGAAAAGACATATAAAGAATTTAAAGGTAAGAGATTAGCATGAACAAACCATGGAAGCAATATTGACATGTGGCCATAATGAAGTGAACTAGGACATGTTTAGATGGAAAGAGGGTAAGAGGGATGGATATATTAATAATACCAAAAAGCCTTTTCAGCCAAAAAGTGTTTTGATGCTATTTAAAGACAAAGGGGAAGCACTTTAAAATTTTGTTCAAAAAGATGGTTACTTGATTGTTCTTTTGAAATAAGGTGGTGTAGAATAATGATTAAGTGCCCAATTTCTGAAGTTAGATTTCTGTTTCTGCTACTTAGAGTATGACCTTGGACAAATGATAACTTTTTCACCCTTAATGCAGGAATAATGCTATTACCTATACCACTTTGTGTGTGTGTGTAATCAATAAGACAACCTATATTAGATTGTGCATGACACATAGTGAGTACAGAGTGAATGGAAATGAACTATCAATACCACCATAATAGTATGTAGTACATTTGCTTTTTCTTTTGGAATTATCACCTTGACTACCTTTCAGAGAAAGCTTTTTGGAATAGCTTGGCTGTTCTAAATAGAGAAATAGAGACTCTTTTTAGATGTCCTTGGCATATACAGATAAGAAATTAAGATAACTTGAAATAAGTCAACAATAAAATGCACTGAAGAAACTGGTTCAGATGAAGTGATGATACATAGATCTAGCAGATTTTATTGACCAGGTAAATATGGGAAATGAAGGAAAGAACTTATTTTTCCGTATTTAGAAAACTGTCATGAGAAAATGACATTGGACATTACAGATCTGAGAGTTTTCATTAAATTAAGTGGGGAAGAGGGTTTTTTTCCTCAGTGGAGGGAAATCACTTCTGGAATAATCTTCCCCAAATTCATCTTCTCACTCATATCTGATTATTTGAAAAGACAAACGGAGTATGAGAAACTCAGCATCTTCATTATTTCATTCTCCTTTATCCTGAGCACCATCCTATCTACGGAAAGCATGTGCTTTTGAATGTCCTTTGTCATATGTGCTTTAAAGAAAAATAGTATTTCCACAGAGCAGACCACAGTGGTCTACTGCTGTCAATGCATGTGTGGGAAGCTCACTGTGTTATTGGGTTTCATTGTTTGACATTCCACAATTCCAAGTATATGGGCCACATTCAAAGACATTGGTCCTTTCAAAAATATAAATATGATGTTTTAATTTCCATCCACCTAAGTCTCTTAGAATTAGAGATGGAGGACATAAGCAATGAGGAGTGAAAATCTGGTGTAATAGACAGAGATAAGTTGGACAACCAGAGTGTTACAGGAATGCATCCAGATGGAGCTCCTCCAAAAGAAGTATATGTTTGGGAGTGAGGACTAGTCAATAAAACCAAGTACTGAAGATTTGTCAAGGCGATTAACGGCTAAAAGCTATCTTTATTTTTTTATTAGAGTTGATTTCCAAAGTTCTGTCAATTTCTGCTGTACATATATAGCATACTATACTTCTGACCCATTTATACATATATATACATTCTTTTTCTCTCATTACCTTCCATCATGTTTCATCACAAGTGACTAGATAAAAGTGCTATATATAGTGCTGTCGAGAGGATCTCATTACTTATCCACTCCAAATGCATCTACTAACCTCAAACTCCCAGTCTATCCCATTCCCTCCCCCTCCCCCTTGGCAACCACAATTCTGTTTTCCATGTCCAGGAGTTTGTTTCTTTTCTGTAGGTAGGTTCATTTGTGCCATATATTAGATTCCAGATATAAGTGATATCTTATGGTATTTGTCTTTCTCTTTCTGACTGATTTCACTTAGTGTGAGAGTCTCTGGTTCAATCCATGTTGCTGCAAATGGCATTATTCTTTTTTATGGATGAATAGTATTCCATTGTGCATATGTACCACATCTTCTTAATCTGTTTGTCTGTTGATGGACATTTGGGTTGTTTCCATGTCTTGTGAATAGTGCTGTGATGAACATAAGGTGCATGTATCTTCTTCAAAGAAAGTTTTGTCCAGATATATGCCCAGGAATGGTATTGCTGGGTCATACAGTACTTCTATATTTAGTTTTCTGAGATACTTCCATATTGTTTTCCATAGAGCTTGTACAAATTACATTCCCACCAACAGTGTATGGGGGTTCCCTTTTCTGCACACTCACTCCAGCATGTGTTAGTTATAGACTTCCTAATGATTGCCATTCTGACTGATATGAAGTGGTACGTCATTCTAGTTTTGATTTGCATTTCTCTAATAATTAGTGTTGTTGAGCATTTTTTTTCATGTGTCTGTTGGCCATCTGTATGTCTTCTGCCCATTTTTCAATTGGTTTTTTGCTATTTTGCTGTTGATTTATGTGATTTGTTTGTATATTTTGGAGATTAAGCCCTTGTTGGTTGCTTCATTTGCAATGATTTTCTCCCATTCTATAGGCTGTTATTATTTTTTTTTTATGGTTTCCTTTGCTGTGCAAATGCTTATATGCTTGCTTAGGTCCTACTCATTTATTTTTGTTTTTCTTTCTGTTGCTTTGGGAGATTGACCTAGGAAAACATTTGTAAGACTGATGTGAGAGAATGTTTTGCGTGTGTTCTCTTCTAGGAGTTTGATGGTGTCTTGTCTTATGTTTAAGTCTTTAGGCTATTTTGTGTTTATTTTTGAGCATGGTGTGAGGATGTGTTCTAGTTTCATTGATTTACATGTAGCTGTCCAATTTTCCCAGCACCATTTGCTGAAGAGACTGTCTTTTCCCCATTTTATATTCTTACCTCCTTTGTGAAAATTAATTGACTGTAGGTGTCTGGGTTTATTTCTGGGTTCTCTATTCTGTTCTATTGGTCCATATGTCTGTTTTTGTACCAGTACCACACTGTTTTGATTACTCTAGCTTTGTAATATTGTCTGAAGTCTGGGAGAGTTATGACTCCTGCTTGGTTTTTGTTCCTCAGGATTGCTTTGGCAATTCTGGTTCTTTTATGGTTCCATATTAATTTCTGGATTGTTTGTTTCAGTTCTGTGAAAAATATCATAGATAATTTGATAAAGATTGGATTTTAGGATTCAGTAATTAGGATGCAGCTGCTGAATAGCTTAGAGCCCCCCTGTTACATTTGGAAATGATGGGGAGGAGAGGAGAGCTGGACCAGGATTTGTCATTCTTTCTACTATAATGGTGTGTGTGCATGTGTGTATAGATAGATAGCTGTACGCATATTTTCGTATACTTCTTCATTTTAAAGTTTTTTAAATCAAAGAAAAGTCTTAGCAGTCCTATTAAAATTATTCTGAGCTAGAATTTTTTAATGTAGTAAATAGTGATAGAAAACTCATGTGTTCTTTTGTTTTTTATATCACTGATATCAGTAACCTTATTTAACTCATAAATGCTAATTCAGGATCAAAATTCTGGTCAGACACAGAGCTGATTTTTAACAAACTGCTCAAAATATATTGCATAGCACAAGACTGTAAGTGAAACATGAAAATTTTAAAAATACATACTTTGTCATATTCTACATTTTTTTTCAGGGATTTCCTTTCCTTAAGATGGGTGATTTTTGGTCTTAATGTGAAACCAAATCTTTATGTGGTTTACTCACAGTATGTGAAACTTTAGACATATCTCTGCAAAGATATGTCTTATTCTAGCCAAGCAGTGCAAATGAAAGTAGACAGATCATTTATTCAATCTTCTATTCACATATTTTGAATACTTCATATTTGTCCTGAATTGCATTAGGCTCTGGTAATACTTAAAGCACTGACTTCAAAAAGAATAGGTCAAGCAGTATCTTATTGTTGCTTTTGTAATTTACAGCATGTTATTGTGAGCCTGAATATTTAGTCAGCATCAAAAGTTAATAAAAGATAAAAAGATCCAATAAGGTATTCTTCTAAAGAGTGTTGTTTCTGGAACACTGAGCTCATGCTTTTTCAAGGAGCACAGGGATAAAATCATACATGATTGGGCTATAGTCTAATTTATGGGTGCGTCTAAAACAATTTTAGGAGCTTAACACTGCAATGGCCCTTTGGGGTATTAACTCTGTCAACTGGCTTGCAAATCAGAAAATTGATAGCTCTATTATGAAGGCATGTGAAATATCAAATACATGAACTGGATGTAGTACTTAACTGCTTTATGAGGTGACCAAAAACTGCTGACTGATTTGTTGGCAAAATCTTGCTGAATGGACCCCTTTAATTGCCTTAAGAATATTCTTCTAAATAATTCAAAAGAATTGGACCTAAAAGCAAAGAAATATATAAATTCAAATGGATTGTATTTAAATTAGAAAGTGTTTTTTGAGGCAAGGTTTAATGTAAAAACAGTTAGGATTTCAACCATACTTAAAGATGAAAATCTGAAAATTGAATAGGAAAGAAGAAAGAAACAAAATGGATTATTTTTTTTCTCAGATATTTCTTGTTTCTTTCTCAATCATTCCCTCCACACTGACACTGTTATATTTATATTGTATTTTTTTAAATCAAAGTTTGTTAGCAGAGTATATTGTACCTAATGACAAGTCAATAACCAAACTGGGCAAAAAGAATAATGAAACATGCACTATGTGTCAGGCATTTTGTTGGGTATTCAGTATCTATAGTGGATAAACACACAGTCCCTGCCTTAAATCAGCTTGAATATCTAATGTGCAATGCAGGCAACTTCAAATAAATTTCATCATGAAGATTTTGAAAGACATTATGTTATATTATGACTTTAAATAACTTTTTCAAAAAGGACTTAAGGCATCTTACATAAACACAAGTGCACATTAACGTGAAGTAACTAAATAGTTGCAGCAATATATAATGGAGGTGGATATGAGGTTAAACCACTAAATACATGTAGTAAATTCCTATAAATTCATAAGAGGTGGGAAATATAATTGATTCTCAGCCTTCTGGCAGTAAATTTAATATTACCTAGGGGTATTTCTTAGGGGTACTACCTAGGGGTACTGTGGTTGAAGTTGGTAGGTAAAATTAGTAGCTCCAGAAGTGTGTAGACAATTTCTTACCACCTTTAAAAATTCTCCTTAAAATTCCTCTGTAAAAATTGTTAGATTTACCTTCTTGTGACTCTTATCTCCTCACACTCGTGACAAGTTGACCAGGTGGCAATTCTCTGAATTCCTCCATTATATCCTACCCACCTCATATAACCCAAATTTCATGGGCTCAAGAGCACTGTCTTACATGAGGGCAGTCTCCAGCTTCCAACATAGTAATTCATTCCTCCAAATTTACTAACAGAATAGTGTGAGTGGGTGACTGGGGAAAATAATGGATGTTTCTTGGGATTGCCCTAACTGATATTTAAATTACTGGTTTGTCTGTCCTCCCAGATAAGGAAGAAACTTAGTGAGCCATCACAGGAGTCCATAGAATTTTCCACATAAGCAAAAAAGTATCCCTTTTACTCTCTGCTGAGTAGTTATATCCACTCTACATACTATGTGCATGCATAAAGGAAAAAACAATGGTAGGCATTTGTCTCGGAAGTTCCCAAGATGATGTATCCTTAAAACATGACATTTTTACTCTCCCGTTTCCTGCCATTGGAGATTCCTTGGATCATATATGACATTTTGTTGAAATTAATTTCTAAAATAAGAAAATAAGTGCGACTACCCTCTTCTGCACACATTCAGAACTTGCTCATGACCAATTCATTGCCTACGGAAATATATTGTGAAATTGGACTGGGTATGTGAAGGTAAAAGCCTTTGCAAAGTAAAACGTAGTAGATCCTGACCACATCTATCATGTTGTGCCCTGCCTTTACACTGGAACACATAAGGTATTTGATTCTAAATGTTTGTAGACTGTATAGTTATAACGCAACCTGCAGAGTGTGAGGTCTAGTGTAACACTAGAGGTACACTTGGTAAGAGCCTTCCCCAACCAAATTCCATTTTTTTGTGTGTATTATTCCTATCTTTTTTTAATTGAAAAACCTCTAGCATCTAAAAATAAAATAAACCAAAACAACAAAAATAACTTCTCAATATATTAAAGCCCTACAGAACCCTGAAGAAAAAGTAACCCCTGAAAGAGCACCTAGAGAAAATGATTTTTACTCATAATCTAAGCCTTATGTTTAATCCCAGTGAAAAATTGTTGAAATGGTTATTTTTATGCTTATTAGATTATTTAAATTGTGAGATAGAAAGCTCATGTCAGAATAGAATAGTGATGAAACAATTATAGTGTTTTTCTTCTCCATTAACTTCTGTCAAGGAATCTTTAATTACTACTCTGTGTAAGAAACTCTGGCTTAAAAGAAAAGGGAAATCACCTATCTTCTCACATTAATTGAATGATAAAAACCTGAGCAAAATTTTATTCAAATAATATCAAGATTAAGCTGCTGAAATCTTTGGTGAGCAGAAGTTAATATTATATTTGCTTAGATATTTTGATAGCCAATCTGAGATGAGATGTTAGGGATCAAGAATAAGAAAGCTTATTAAGTTCAAAGAGAGTTTTCAGAAAATCTTTTCTACCAGTCTTATTTTAGAAAGGAAAGAATTGTCATTCTTGTCTAATTAGTAGTAGTAATAATAATAATAATTCAAAGTGACTATTTCAAGTACACAAAGCCACTTTTTGAATTTTTGTTTTAATTTGAAGATTTTAAAACACAAGTACCAGCATGGGAATACATAATACTAAATTAGCCTATAGTACAAGTTAATTTTGGCAGTAAATTTATTTGCATTCTTATTGTAACATAATTTAGATAAGTGATGGGGGTATCCCTTTCTCTAGTTGTGATTCATTTTATTACATGGAGCTCTAAATCTCTTTCACATTTCAATCTCTCATAGTTAACAGCTGCATATTCTCTTAGCCTCTGGCCTTCTTTGATCCGAGGCTATAGATTTTCCTATTTTTCATGATAATAATAGTTTTATTTTAATTTATTAAATAACTAATAAATAATATAGTTATTTTATATTCAGTGATAGAAAATTTTGTCTGCTCTCTCTGACCATTAAACTTAACTCTCAGAAAACTGAGATCATCAGACACTGGTATCCAAAAATGTTCTGTTTCAGTGCATGTTCTGATCCCCTTCCTCTGATGACCATATTAAAACCTTTTAACTCTCAATGCCCAGTCAGATAGTGCAATATAGGGCCAAATAAATTACACAGAAGTGACTAGGCAAATTTTCATGCTGTTGAGGCATTGCTTAGATTAATTCAAAATTAGATTTGATATAATTTAAATCCATTCTGTTTTTAAAAGATAACTATTGACATTTTTATTTCAGCAATTTAAAGTCATTATCCCATCATCTTGTATACTTAGTGTTGCTGATGAAAAGTTAATTTCTATTCCTTTGTAAGTGCTTTCTTGCAATTTTTGATGTTCTTAACAATTCGTGATTCAGTTGTGGATTTATTTATTTGCTTTTTAGGGCTGCACTCTCAGTATATGGAAGTTTCCAGGTTAGGGGTCGAATCAGAGCTACAGCTGCCAGCCTATGCCACAGCCCAGCAACAGCAACAGCATGATCCTAGCCATGTCTTTGACCTATACCACAGCTCACAGCAACGCTGGATCCCTGACCCACTGAGTGAGGCCAGGTATTGAACCTGCATCCTCATGGATTGTAGTTGGATTCGTTTCTGCTGTGCCACAATGGGAACTCCCAATTTTGGATTTATTAATCATCTTTAGGACCGAATGTAATTGTTTAAGTCTGAAAAAATATTTATTTGTTCTCATTTTTTATATATTTATTTTAGGAATACACTGGAATTCCTGAAACTAATCCTGTGTATCTCAGGCTTTTTTTTGTGTTTTCCAGTTCTAACACTATTTGTTTAAAATTCTCTAAAATTTCCTCAATTTATAGATATTATATTGGTCTTTAACCTTGTTGGTTCTCTGATTTTCAACTTTTCTATCAAAATGTTCTAATCTAGGAGTTCCCTTGGTGGCTCAGTGGTTAACGAATCCGACGAGGAACCATGAGGTTGCGGGTTCGATCCCTGGCCTCGCTCAGTGGGTTAAGGATCTGGTGTTGCCGTGAGCTATGGTGTAGGTTGCAGACGCGGCTCGGATCCCGTGTTGCTGTGGCTGTGGCGAAGGCCGGCAGCTACAGCTCCTGTTAGACCCCTATCCTGGGAACCTCCATATGCCGCGGGTGCGTCTCTAGATAAGGCAAAAAGACAAAAAAAAAATGTTCTAATCTAAACAGTACTTTTAATTTTTTTATTTTTATATTTTTTTCCCATGCCCATGGCATGTGGAAGTTCCCGGCCAGGGATTGAACCATACCACTGCAGTGACCTGAGCTGCTGCAGTGATACCACAGATCCTTAACCCTTTGTACCACAAGGGAACTCCCAATAAGAACTTTTTAATTGCTAATTTTTTAGCTTATTCCTATTTGACAGATATGCCATCATCTCTATAGTAGTAAGTGCTATATGTAGTGATTGACTATGGTGTACCAGGCACTAAGAGCTTTAGCTGTTTTAAATCCCACATTAACTCCTTGAGTCATCCTTTATTACAAATTGGGAAACTGAGGTGGAGAGGATTAAGTGACACATCTAAGGTCACATAGATAGTGACTAATCTTCTTAAGATTTCTACTTTGTTGATTTACAGAATTGTCTGATCTTTCTCTATAATTTGCCTATTTTTATTTTCAAAATGTCACTAATCTTTTTAGTTCTTTACACATATTGCATTTATTTTAAAGTTCCTTTCAGACTGCTCTAATTCTTATTTATAAATCCTCCCAGTTATTCAGTGTATAGTTGTCTTCCTTAGCATTGAGTCTTCTCATATATCCACTGGTTACACATATTTGTGGTCAGAGAGTTCAAATTGCATAGAGTTATATCTCAGGAATCTCGTGTGGGTGTTGTGTTTGTGGTTACCATCCAGAGCATGTTTTCCTGGTTATATCTGCCTCTTTTCTACTGGGTACACCAATCTTGATATAGATTGTATATGAGATTTTAGATTTAGGGTTTCTGTACTATATGTTTTGCACAAAGTTGATCCTCAAAACTGTATTTTAGTCTCAGGGTATCAATTATTCATGACTTCATTTCTCCTTACTTCCAGAATACAACTCTAGTTCAACATTTAGATATGAGGTCATCACTTCCTGAAACCCAGCTTCAGACTGAGATCCCTATTCTTGCTCCACAATGTACACTGTCCTTGCTCTCATTTTGTAGGTGTTTCAATTTCAACATACAAGTTTATATATCTAATTATAGTACCTTATTGTTTGCTCAGTTTTTATGCCTGGTTAACAAAGTGATTATGAGATGCATTTTCTTGTGGTAATTTTTTTTTTGAGCACTTAGGCATTTCCTTTCCATGCCTGTAGTCTCAGAGATACATTTTTAATATTTAATAATTTAAATATATAAATCATTTAGCATTTTCTATAATTGGGACCACAAAACCATTTTCCACCCTGTTCAATCTAACATCTTAGTCAGAACTCCAACCTTTTAAATATGAATCTGTTGCATAGTGAATCTTCTCTAGGAAGATAACCAAAACTTTTCTGATGAATGCCTGTGGCTTTGAAACTTCAATATTTGCCTCTTTTGAAACCAAGAGAAAGGATGTATTTGTTTTTAATATAGAATTTTTTTGCTTTTTTCTTTGTCATTTCAATTCTAGAGAGGATTCAATTACATCTCATTGTGAACAATGGGAAAACAATAAAATTGCTCATAGTTTTACTGTTTCATAGAGATATGAATATATTTCTCAACATTTATTTTCCATTGATTTGAATAGTCTGGAATCACACATGATGTATTTTCAGTAAGTCTCAAGCAAAATGAATGACTTTTAGTAAAATGTGAGAAGTAAATTTTTCAGCTATATCATCT
>PVHT021183518.1:19635193-19691190 GCA_004024745.2 Catagonus wagneri | reverse complement strand
CCATTGTATTAACTGTTTGGGGTTTTTGTTGCTTTATTTTTTTTTTTAACCCTGAAGTTTTGATATAGGAGTCTATAAACAAATCAGATTGTTTTAAGTTCTTGATTGTTAATTGCACGTGCGTCTCCAGTGACCTGCATTTGTGCTCTCTTCTCACCATTTCTGATTTTGGTAGCATAGTTGTGCATGGATGATTTAGTATCTTTACTGTATATTTGCCTTTCCTGGTGAGCCTTGTCATTTGTGGTGTTTTTGTTTCTGGTTGTGGCCTTTTCTGACTAGAGAAGTTCCTTTAGAATTTGTTGTAAACCTGGTTTAGTGCTGCAGAAATCTTTTAGCTTTTGTTTATCTTTAAAGGTTTTGATCTCTCCTTCAAATCTGAACGTGAGCCTTGCAGGGTGAAGCAATCTTGGTTGGACATTTTTCCCTTTCATCACATTAAGTATATCATGCCACTCCCTTCTGGCCTGCAGAGTTTCAGATGAAAAATCTGCCAATAACCTTGTTGGGGTTCCCTTGTATGTCATTTGTTTCTTTTCCCTATCTGCTTTCAATATTTTCTCTTTTTCTTTAATTTTGGTCATTTTGATTAATATGTGTCTGGGGGTGTTCCTCCTTGGGTTTATTTTATATGGTACTCGTTGCGCTTTCTGAATTTGACTGAGTGGTTCCTTTCCCATATTGGGAAAGTTTTTGGCTATTATCTCCTCGAATATTTTTTCTGTCCTCTTCTCTCTCTCTTCTCCCTCTGGCACCCCTATAATACGGATATTGGTGCATTTAACAGTATCCCAGAGTTCTCTGAGACTCAGCTCATTTCCTTTCAATCTTTTATCTCTTTTCTCTTCCGCATTAGTGATTTCCACTAATCTGTCCTCCACCTCACTGATTCGTTCTTCTGCCTCCTGTATTATATTGTTGACTGCTTCTAATGAATTTTTTATTTCAGTTATGGTATTTTGCATCTCTTCTTGTTTAATTTTTACAGCTTGTATTTCTGTGCTCAGTGTTCCTGTAAATTATCAATCTTTGCCTCCAGTTTATTTCCAATGTCTTGTATCATCCTCAGCATCAACAGTCTAAAGTCTCTTTCTGAGAGGCTGTTAATCTCCTCATCACTGAGCTGTTTTTCTGGGCTTTTCTCTTTCTCCCGTATCTGGGTTACAGTCTTCTGTCTTTTCATTTTTATAGGTTTTTGGTGTGGTGAGCTTTTTGCCAACAATAGAGTGGTAGCCTCTCTTAGTTCTGGCATTTGGCTCTCCTGTGACTAAAGCTGGTATGGGCGGGGCTTGCTGTAGGCTTCCTGATGGGAGGAACTGGTGCCTGCCCACTGTTAGGTGGGGTTGATTCCTATCCCTCTGATGGAAGGGGCTTTGTCTCTGGATGAGATTAGAGGCTGGCTGTGTGCCTGAGTGGTCTTTAGGCAGCCTGTTTACTGATGGGTGGGGCTGTGATCCCACCTGGTTTATTCTTTGGCCTGGGGCTTCTCAGCACTGATGGGAGGGACCAGATTTTCCCAGAAATGGCCCCCTCCAGAGAAATGCAGGCTGATGAATGTTCCCGAGAGCTTCACCTTCAATGCCCTGCCCCCACAACAAGCCACCGTCACCCCTATTTTCCCAGGAGATCCTCCAAGAATTGCTGTCAGGTTCCACCTGGATTCCTATGGAGACTGCTTTGCCCTGAGACCCAGTGCACGTGAAAGTCTGTGTTTGCCTTTAAGGATGGGGTCTCTGTTTCCCCCAGTCCTGTGGAGCTCCTGCACACAAGCCCCGCTGGCCTTCAATACCAGATGCTCCGGGGGCTCTTTCCCACTGTGCCTGATCCCTAGGCGTGGGGTTTTGACGTGGGGCTCAGAACTCTCAGTCCTGTAGCTGAGTCTCTGTGATGCAGTTACTTTCCAGTCTATGGGGCTTCCCACCCAGGAGGTATGGGGTTGCTTCTATCGCATAATCACCCCTCCTACCTCTTGATGTGGTCTCCTCTTTGTCTTCTGGATTAGAATATAGTTTTTGGAAGTTTACAGTCCATTTGGTTGAAGGCTGCTCGGCATTTGGTTGTAGTTTTGCTGTTTTCCCACAATTCTTTTTAGATTCTATATATAAATTATGTCATATGATATATGTCTTTTACTTAGTTCACTTAATGTGATAATCTCTAGGTCCATCCACGTTGCTGCAAATAGCATTTCTTCATTTTTTTTTATGGCTGAGTAATAGTCCATTGCATATATATTCTACTTCTTCTTTATCCATTAATCTGTCTATGGACATTTAGGTTGCTACCATGTCTTGGCTACTGTAAAGAGTGCTTCTGTGGATATTGGGGTGCATGTATCTTTTCAAATTAAAGTTTTCTCAGGATATATGCCCAGGAGTAGGACCGCAGGATCAAATGGTAACTCTATTTTTAGTTTTTAAAGAAACTCTTCTCCATAGTGGCTGTATCAATTTACGTTCCCACAAAAAGAGAATATTTGTCTATTAGAAATTCTATGTGTGTATCTATTGGGTAAGAGAAATTTCTGTGTGCTAACCTGAATCTGAGCTGGAGACATCTAAAAATATTTGAAGAAGTCATATAATGGCAAAGATAAAAGGAAACTTTAGCCAAGCTATTTCTCTTTAACATGGTTTCCCTTTATTCCCATCATACATGTGTGAGATATATTACATATAGAAAAACTAGAGAGATTCCCAGCTGATCTCTTAATGAAGACCCTATTAGTAGAGCAGGAAGAAATGACAGAGCAGTGCATCCTCTTTTAAATAATTTCAATATTCAGAGGCCTCTTCAAGGGCCAAAGCCTGACAATATTATATTTCAGACTTCCTTGGGTCAAAATAAACCAGCAAATTATTGTTTGCCCATTCAATATGATTTATTTTATTGTTAAGATTCTTACTTTAGTAAAAACACAAAAGGGATAATCTTAAAAAGGTCTTCAACTAAATGTTGTATTGCAAGATGTCCTTGAATGAAAACTGAAAGAACTTTCTCCACTGTATTTATTTGTGTGTTAAATGTTATAGCAAGTGTAGAGAAAATTTGGAACTGGCAGATCATCAATTTAATTTAACAATTATTTATTTAATGGGAACTCTGTGCCAAGCATCCTGATAAATTTTCTGAGTGATTAAGATAAACACTGTGCTTTGGAAGAGCTCCCATGCTATGGATGAGATGTATGTGTAAGCAATTAACTTTAAAACAATGTACTAAGTGTTATAATAGCATCTTGTAAAAATACTCTCAGAATAGAACTGAAGAATGAATTAGGCTCGTTTTAGGGAGAGCAAAGTCTAATCAGTAAAGCATGCTGGGGTCATTTGAGGATGGAAGGGTTAAATTTTATTATGACTTGAAATATTTTGATACTTATGTCATGGGGGAGGGAGGCTGTACTTCTGCTAGTAAAAATAACTGCCCATGGCCACATTGATTTCCTGCAACTTATGATAAGAAGTTACAGCACTCAGGTACATTGAAAACCTTTCCCCAAATCACTAATTATAACTGGCTTATTACCTCAATATGGGGGAAGCAGAAACCTGGAGGGAAAAAAAAGAGAGTCATCTGAATGCAAAACTACAAATACACCTGTACTTGTAATTCATTCATTTATTTAATACTTACTATAAAGGTTTTGAGCTAATTTCCCACTTCTTTCAAGTATGCTTATATGTCAACACATACATGAAAACTTTCTTGATCTTCTTATAGAAAGAGATTCTTTTTCACTCTTTATTGCCTCATTCTCCATTTTTAGCACAACCTGACACACTATGAACTTATTTCCTTGCTTGTTTCATATTTCCATCCTAGCTGGAATACAAGCTTCCTGAGACCAGGGGTTTTATTTTGCTTACTGTTATATTTCCAAAACCTTGAACAATGCCTATATATGGTAGATGCTTAGTGAACATTTGCAGAATCCCTGATTGACTTTTGAATTAGTTATAAATTAATATGATTTTTTCCTAAGAGACATAACACAACCTGTATGTCATCAAAGTATGACTCTCCGGTTGCTTCCTATTTTTGTAAATAAAGTTTTATTGGAACACAGCCACATCTATTCATTTAAGTGTTGACTATAATTATTTCCTGCTCCAACAGCTGATTTGAGTAGCTATGATGGGGAATGGATAGCCTGCAAATCTGAAAAGATTTATTACTTGGCCTTTTACAGATGTTTGCTGACCTAAGAGAACATAGAAGCAGGCAGTCCAATGAAAAGACTGTTGCAATGCTTCTAGCAAGCAGGGCTGATGGTGTTCACTAGATTTGACAAGATTTATTGAATAAACATTGGGAATGATAAAAAAAAAGGGGGAAAATAAAGAACAGTTCTATCACACAGAAGGATACCGGAGGTGTTACAGTAGTAGTCAGTGGTACCTCCGGGTGGCTGAAAATTTTGGTTAATAAGTGGTCTAAGTCACTAGAGAACAAGGAGTCAGTTTCATGATCCTGGTGCATGCTCTACAAATGGTACACATTTCAATCACTGTGCTTTTTTAGTAATTAAAGTTGTCATTATCCTCACTGGGAGACACTTTCCTCCTCAAAAGTGTTCTAGAGATAGGCATTTCTTCAACAATCTTTCGTCCCATGACAAAATTCTGTGTTTTGTTTATAGGGAATATTAAAGTAGAAATACTGGTGGCAGATGAGATTCATGGGCTGCAGAGAAGGCCTCTGTGGATTTAACAGAGTAAGGGAAGTTCACTAAATGAATGAGAAACTAAAGATAGATCCCAAATGAGTTCTGGGAAAACTGGGTATAACCTCAAAGACAGTTTGCACTGAGACTTGAATAAGGAATAAATGACCATGAAAAGATTTACATTTTTATCCTGTATATTGAAAAATATTAATTACGAATATAAGTATTAAAATTCTTTCAAGTAATATTTAGAAGTAAATATAAAGCTGACAAGCACATAGAATTTCTTCAGTAGAACATTAATGAATAAATTTTTGACAAGGACTCTGCCACGATGTATATATTTCAGTATAATTCTGAAACCATGATTAAAAATATATATTTTATTTTAATAATATGTATTTTTAAATGATCATTTTGTTGATTTCTTGTTGTTGAGCTTTCACTAGGTAGGAGTATCATTAATAGATTGAAATCTCGTATTTGGTTCTAGTTTTGTCCCACTGATACCTTGGAAAAATCATTTTCAGTTTTTTTCACTCTGACTTCTCACAAAATCTTATGAAATTTTTACCAAACCTTATGCAACACAAAGTATAAAGCTTAGAATCAGAAGTCATTAATGATAGAGCCTGAGAAAAATCCAAAAGTGTGGTATTTGAGTACAGAGTTTCAGATTACAGATGGATTCAGCTTTATAAACTGGTCCCATCATGTAACTCATTCAACAAAGTATTTAAACTCTGAGTCTCCATCTTTTATCTATAAAAAACACAAATGTCTATTTCCTATATTGACATGGGCATTTAATATATTTTTTGTACATAAATCATTAAGCCCCAGGTTGTGGTACATAGTAGATAAGCAATAAACAATATCTTATATAATTGTTGCTCTGAAATTTAGCTGACTTTTCACCTTTGAAATTTGCTAGGCCATCTGACACCATGATATTTTTATTTTTTCCCAAGTTATGATCTCTCATTTCCCCTTTTTTCCTGGATATACTATAAGTATTTGTTCTCCCATTAACTGGTAAACTGTCTTTGACCTGTTTTCCTTTAGTTGATCCTGTGTCATCTGTACTATAATTCTTCAGTCTTGTCACTTCCAGAAGACTGTAAAGATTTATATCTAATTCCTCCTAGGCTGCTAGAATCTATTCACTTAAGAAACCCCCGAGAAGGTGTTACATATAAGTATGACCACAATTTAAAATGTCAGGGATAATTTGCTAATCAAAGTGAATGCTAGTAGTAATTATAGCAAGGCATCTGGTGTAAACCAGGGCCATTTAGGGCAGACAGGTATGCGTGGTCCTCATATTGAGAATCAAAGTTACTTCTGAAATTTTACTTAAAAGCATAGTATGATGCATTTCCTTGCTGCTATCTATCATTCCGAACCTTGCAAATTGTTTCATTTTCTAAAAAGTGCTGATTGGTATGATCTCTGCACTCAGATCAGTTTTGTGTAGTTAAATGGGAACTAGCTCACTGCCCCAAATATTTTCAGTTGAATGATACAGGTGATAGTCTCAACAGCAGAAAACCCAAAGGAACTATAAGGCCAGGTAATCACTGACTCTGTTACCAAATCACATCGACCGTTTTGACAGTGGGTTTTTACAGTGATTCACTTTGTTGTCCAAATAAAGATTGATGTAGACGGTCAAAAATAAATTCCCCTAGTTTTGCTTACCAAAATACAAATAGTGCCAAAACTCATGAATGACTGCAGAGGCAATTAATCTGAATCACATACCAGATAACCACAGTCAGTGCAGTTTCTCTGTGAGTGCACTGGGTTTAATTTAAAATGGCAAAGTAAGGGTAAATAAATCAATAGGTTGTTTTCCTAGATTTTCTGTTATGTGTGTAGAGTAGCTGAGTGTTAGAGTTGGCAGAAGTTCCCATTAGGTCAGTGAACATTCATCTAGCAGATGCTATGTGTCAGGCACTGTGCTAGATGCTAAGGGCATGGCCCTTGGTTTGTACTAAGAAAAAAAAAATAGGCAGACATTCATGATGCCTGTCACTGCATATCACTTAGGTTGCTGGGACACAGTTATCACCTTCAGTTTTTCCGTATATGACAGATATGTATGGTGGGAAGGGCATAGCTTTTTTCTCCTTTGCAGAAAGTTATGAGTCATTTATGACGTTCAGGGAAAGAGGGCAATGTTTGCTGTCACCTGAATACTGAAAAGGAACTTGCCTTCCTGTATTCCTTCAGTCAGTTTATTCCCTTATACCAGTCTGCTCTCTCTTCTTCCTTAAGGAAACCACACCTTCTTGAGAACAAATGACCTTCTCTATGAACTTAAGCTTGGTATCTAACAGAGTATTTGTTCGCCAGACTACTGTACTCACCTATCTATTTGGTTCCATTGACTCAGAGTTCTGGTCATTATGATACTTTGCTCCTCTGCAACATTATAAAATTGTCTCAGAGGCTTAGAGTCTCTGGTTGGTTTAGGCCTTTGTTTCCTCAGGCTGCAGTAACTAATTGCCACAAACCAGGTGACTTAAAACAACAGATGTTCATTCTCTCATAGTTCTGGAGGCTGGAAGTCTGAAATCAAGGTATCAGCAGTCCCATGATCCTTTTGAGTCCCTGGATACAATCCTTCCTTGTCTCTTCCCAGCTTCTCTTAGTGACCATCCATCCTTTGCTTTCCCTGACTTGCACCTACATGACTCCCATCTCTGCCTCTGTTGTCATATGGCATTTAACTCTTTTTATAAGGACGCCAGTCATATTGGATTAGGAATGACCCTAAGAGCCTCACCATAACTTTATTGTATCTATGAAGACCATATTTCCAAACAAGGTTACATTCATAGGTACCTATGGTTAGGGCTGCAACACATATTTTGGGGGCCGCAATTCTACCTAAAGCAGTCTATGAAATATGAATCTACAGGAAAGTCAGCTTTCAGAGAAATTGTGGGATCAAACAAAGCAAACTCTTCATTTACAAAAAGTCTTCCTTGCATATATCTAAGGCAAACTCTTCACTGACACCTCTGCCTCTCATAATCATGGCCATGAATTATGTTTGTCTATTTGTCAGTCTCCTATTCCATGGAGAATCTCTTGGAGAACAACAAGATAAAGGAAACAAAGAGATGGGCTGTGGAGTGAGCATCATTTTTGGTTCCAATTTCCTCACAAAGCAAGCTGTGAGGGATGCTGTCTAGGGATTATAACAGTAGTCATCCTTCTGCTATCACATCTCCTCAACACTATTTTGTGTGTATGTGTTTGTTTTTTGTTTTGAGAGGAAGTATTTGATTTGAATGCCAGACCATCAGACTTGGTGCATAATCAACAGAAGTGATAATTTGAGCCTTTCGGCAATATTGTATTTCTCTGGTATTGACTTCATTCTGGCAGCTAGCTAGAGTAAGGGGATATAGTCATAGAAAGATTGACTTGATAGGGCTGAGTTATCTGTATTTCTAGTTTATAATTCTTCCTAGAAGGTAGTCCTTCAGGAGTTCCAAATGAGATTTTGGGCTTATCTTGTGACCTTCTTCTCCAAAAGGCCCTTGTCTTTACTTTTTGTTCCTTAAATTGTAAGTCTCCCAGAAACTCTTGTAATGATAGATTATATCTTTTGATTTATAAATGCTGAGTAAGCCTTACATCCCTTGTATGAGTCACACTTGATGATGTCTTGTCCCTTTTATGTATTTCAGGATTTGTTCACTAATGTTTTGTAAAAGATATTTCTGTCTATACTCATGAGAGATATTGGTTTGTAGTTTTTTTTGTAATGTCTCTATCTAGTTTTGATAGTAAAAGAAAATAGAGGCCTCATTATACGAGTTTGTAAATGGTCCCTTAACTTCTATCATTTTGAAGGCGATAATCTAGAAGTGGTATGATTTCTTCCTTAAATACCTGGTAAAATTCACCAGTAAAACCATCTGGGTATAGTGTTTTTTTATTATTATTTTATTTTTTTGGCATGTATTTAAATTACTAACTCAAAGTCTTTAATAGTAATTGGGGTATTCAGTTTATCCATTCTTCCTTGGATGAGTTTTGGTACTTAGTCTGTTCCAGTAAATTGGCCTAAGTTATCAAAATTATGGACACAGAGTTGTGTATAGTATTCCCTTATTATCTTGCTTATTTCTGTGGGATCAGTGGTGATCACTTATATTTTATATCTGATACTGATAATTTACATCAATTCTCTTATTTTCTTGGGTACCCTGACTAGAGGTTTACTGATTTTTATTTTTAAATAACACAATTTTTGTCTTACTAATTTTCTATTTTTTTGTTTTCAACTACATTTATTTCTGCCTTAATTTTTATAACCTTCCATTTGTTTTAGGTTTAATTCACTCATCTTTCTCCAATGTCTTAAGGTGGAAACAAATTATTTATTTTATAGCTTTTTCCTTTTCTAATATATACATTTAAGGGTATAAATTTACATCTGTAAGCACTGATTAAGCAGAATTCCAAAAATTTTGATGTTATAATTTCAATTTCATTAAGTTTAAATAAATTTTATTTTCTCTTGGGTCATCTTATTTTTACCCATGGATTATTTACATCAAATAGTTGGGACTTTTTCAGCTATCTTTCTGTTACCGAGTTCAAATTTAATTCTGTTAATATGATCTTAAGTGTATTTTGTATGATTTCTGTTCTTTAAATTTGTTAAAGTATGTTTCATGGCCCAGAACACAATCCATTTTGGTGGATATTGTGTTTGAGCATGAGAAGAATATGTATTCCATGGTTGTTGTTTGGAGTATTCTATAAATATCAATTAGGTCAAGTTTATACACAGTGCTGTTCGGGTCATCTATATTCTTACTCATTTTCTGCCTATTTAATCTATCAATTATTGAGACGGTCCATTGATAGTCCCAAGTATAGCTGTGGATTTTTTTTTCTGGTTTTGTTTAGTTTCCATCAGCTTTTATCTCATGTATTTTTCACACTGTGTTGGCATAATATACATTTTTAATTGCTATTTTGCCCTAGTTTGAATCACTGCTTCTCCTTGAGCATCCAACTAAGTCTACACTCCTAACCACTTTCCTTTTATTGAGCATCTGACTTTCACACTCTAGGCTACTATGTACCTGCCCTAATTGCCCCAGGATGAGGTACCAGACAACCAAGGGCAGACTCATGCCCCAGAGCTTTCTGAATTTAATCAGTCGTTCCTAAACTTGCTTCCCCTAACTTGCTCTTTTCTTTCACAGAAACCTGAGTGGCCCTATATGCTGTATTGTGCCCTTACAGAGAACTGTTTGTATAACAAATTATAAAACTCTTCCCATTTTCACTTTCTTGATATCTATCTAGTCTCAAAATACTTCACCCAAGTTAATATGGTTGAAACAGTTGGTAGTTACATACATGTTTGGAATTTTTATGTCTTTTTTTGGAGAAGTGACCCCTTTATCATTGTAAAATGTCCCCTCTCATCACTGATACTCTTCTTTGGCCAGAAGTTGATTTAGGGTGAAATTACAGCTACTTCAGATTTCCTTTCCTAGTGTTAGCATGTTATATCTTATTGTATCTCTTTTAATCCATCTGCTTTAAAAAAAATATCGATTGTGTGTTTTTCTCTCTTTTTTGCTTTGTTTTTGCTTTGTAAGGGCCACATCCATGGCATATGGAGGTTCCCAGGCTAAGAGCTGAGTCACAGCTACAGCTGCTGGCCTACACCATAGCCACAGCAATGCCACAGCAATGCCAGATCTGAGCTGTTTCTGTGACCTACACCACAACTCACTGCAACACTGGATCTGAGCTGCAGTGGCAGCTCAGATTTGACCTCTGGCCTGGGAACTTCCATATGCCAAGGGTGCAGCCAAAAAAGAAAGAAAAAAGTGTATAAGATAGGTTGTTAAATAATTTAAATATACTTAAAATAGTACCATACTGCTCATGTATAGTACAGGAAACTTCCAACAACATATCACACATTCTTCCCTCTCATCCTTGTGATATTGTCATTTATTTCACATTTTGATTGCTCTAAAAAGTCAATATTTTATTATAGTATTTAAACTTTCAATTGTCTTTTAGATCAATTTAGGATAAAAAAATATTTTTCACCTTTATTCCTTTCCTGAATAATTATAGTTTTTTAGGTGTTTCTTGCACTTGAGGTTCTTGCACTTGAGTTCATTGAATTTCTTGGATCTGTAGTTTTTATATTTTTCAGTAAAATTAAATTTTTCCATCATTATTTCTTAACAAATTTTTTCTCTCTCCTCTCTTTTATGGATTATTTATATATATATATTAGGGTACTTGAAATTTTTCATAGATCACTGATGATATTCATTTTATTCTAAATTGTATTTTCTTTATATATTTTTGTTGTGTATTTTCTATTGCTGTGTATTCAATTTTACTAACCTTTTCTTTTGTGATATCTACTCTGCTGTTAATCCCAATGCAGTGAATTTTTCAATTCACTCATTATGATACTCGTCTGTTGAAATTGGTTTAGGGTCTTTATTTCTTAAAATTTTCTATGTATCTCCTTAGGTTTTAAAATATGCAGAATCAAGGGATAGAAATGTAGCAGTGATTCCATTGAACTGGAGTTTGAGTGGCATACCTGTATACCTTAGTCCCCTCATGCCAGTGAAGCAATAGGCAAAGGTGGAGGATACTGTCCTGGCTGGGGTGACTGATTCTGACTCTCAAGAATAAATAGGATGTTTTGCACAGTGTGAATAAGGGAGACTATGTCTGGAATAGAGGAAATCTCCTAAGGTACTTCTTAGTACTCCTATGTCCTTAGTACTCCTAATTAAAGTCAATGGAAAGCTATAATAATGCAGTTTAAGCAGGACTGTTCAAAAATGAAGTTTCCCATAACCTCACAAAGAAAGGAACCATGACCAGATGAGATACTTGTTGAGGGCAAAAGGAATGTACAATGCACAAAAATAGAAAGTAATTATAAATGCCAATAACTGCCATGTGGTGACCAATTGCAGAAATGAGAACTATAATTGCTATGAGTATTTTTTCCTAATTTTCATAAGAATATGTTTATATATAAAAACCATTTTTTATTTTCTTATTTTAGCCACTCATAATCTAACATAATATTTGTCAATAGTGGTTAACTTCATAACTACTATGAAAACCTATAAAAGACCATTTAGCACATAATGATTCCTTTCAAATCCCTCATTAGGAGACTTGACTGAGCATTTATTCTAACACTTCAGGGCTTGTGTCCTTAGGATGACCCAGCCACCCCCTAAAATATCTGCCTCAGAAAACTCAATGCTGCCAAGAAAATTTAATGTTTGCTCTAGTCAAAACCTAGTGATAGACAGGCCCCTGAACCTCCTCTTGGAGCAGGTACTTTAGAAAGTTTGCAAATATAAATCCCTTCTCTAATCCTTTGAGATGTAAATCTTCCACCAACAGGAACTGTGCCTTCCAGGACCTAAGAGCTGGCTTTTTGAAATGTGAGCATCCAGGGAGGTAATGATCAAATACTCCCTGCCCCACCGCGAGGGCAAGGACCTAACTTTGGAGGGCATCTTGCTCCCACTTGTACCAGTGCCTCCTGTCACAAAGATAGGAAAGTTTGTTTCTCCTCCAAATAATGATCTTTCATTGTTAGTATATAGAAATGCAGTTGATTTCTGTGTATTAATTTTGTATCCTGCAACTGTGCCAAATCATTGATGAGCTCTAACAGTTTCTGGTAGAGTCTTTAGGATTCTCTAGGTATAGTATCATGTCATCTGCAAAAAGTGATAGTTTTACTTCTTCCTTTGCAGTTTTGGATTCCTTTTATTTCTTTGACTTCTCTGATTTCTGTGGCGAGGACTTCCAAAACTATGTTGAATAGTAGTGGCGAGAATGGACATCCCTGTCTTGTTCCTGATCTCAGCGGGAATTCTTTCAGCTTCTCACCATTGAGAATGATGTGAGCTCTGGGTTTGTCATAGATGACCTTTATTATGTTGAGGTAGGTTCCCCTGTGCCTACTTTGTGAAGGGTTTTTATCAGAAATGGGTGTTGAATTTTGTCAAAGGCTTTTTCTGCATCTATGGAGAGGATCATATGGTTTTTATTCTTCAGTTTGTTAATGTGGTGTATCACACTGATTGATTTGCGGATATTGAAGAATCCTTGCATCCCTGGGATAAATCCCACTTGATCGTGATGTACAGTCCTTTTAATGTATTGTTGGATTCAGTTGGCTAGTATTTTGTTGAGAATTTTTGCATCTATGTTCATCAGTGAGATTGGCCTGTAATTTTCTTTTTTTGTGATATCTTTGTCTGGTTTTGGTATCAGGGTGATGGTTGCTTCATAGAATGAGTTTGGGAGTGTCCCTTCCTCTGCAATTTTTTAGAATAATTTCAGAAGGATAGGCATTAGCTCTTCTCTAAATGTTTGATAGAATTCACCTGTGAAACCATCTGGTCCTGGACTTTTGTTTGTTGGAAGTTTTTTATTCACAGTTTCAATTTCAGAACTTGTGATTGGTCTATTCATATTTTCTATTTCATCTCGGTTTAGTCCTGGGAGATTGTACTTTTCTAAGAATGTGCCCATTACTTCTAGGTTTTCCATTTTATTGCCATATAGTTGCATATAGTAGTCTCTTATGATACTTTGTATTTCTGTGATGTCTGTTGTTACTTTTCCTTTTTCATTTCTAATTTTATTGATTTGTATCCTCTCTCTTTTTTTCTTGATAAGTCTGGCTAAGGGTTTATCAATTTTGTTGATCTTTTCAAAGAACCAGCTTTTAGTGTCACTGATCTTTTCTATGGTTTTCCTGGTTTCTATTTGATTGATTTCTGCTCTGATCTTTATGATTTCTTTTCTTCTACTAACTTTAGGTCTTGTCAGTTCTTCCCTCTCTAGCTGCTTTAGATGTAAAGTTAGGTTTTTTATTTGAGCTTCGTCTTGTTTCCTGAGGTAGGCTTGTATTGCTATAAACTTTGCTCTTAGAATTGCTTCTGCTGCATCCCAGAGGTTTTGGAGTGTCATGTCTTTGTTGTCATTTGCTTCTATGTATTTTTTAATTTCCTCTTTGCTTTCTTCAGTGATCCATTGGTTATTTAGTAGCATGTTGTTTAGTCTCCACATATTTGTATTTTTTGGCCATTTTTTCCTTGTTGTTGATTTCCAGTTGTATAGCATTGTGATCAGAGAGGATTCTTGAAATGATTTCAATTTTCTTAAAGTTATTGAGGCTTGATTTGTAGCCCAGGACGTGATCAATCTTAGAGAATGTTCCGTGTGCACTTGAGAAGAATGTGTATTCTGTTGCTTTTGGATGGAATGTCCTATTAATATCTATTAAGTCCATCTGATCTAATGCTTCGTTCAGGGCCTGTGTTTCCTTATTGATTTTCTCTCTGGATGACCTGTCCATTGCTGTTAGTGGGGTGTTAAAGTCCCCCACTATGATGGTGTTCTTGTTGATTTCTCCTTTTAAGGTTGTTAGCAGTTGCCTAATATATTGTGGTGATCCTATGTTGGGTGCATAGATATTTAAAATTGTTATATCTTCTCCTTGGATTGATCCTTTGATCATTATGTAGTGCCCTTCCTTGTCTCTTAAAATGTTCTTCATTTTAAAGTCTATTTTGTCTGATAGGAGTATTGGTACTCCAGTTTTCTTTAGATGCCCGTTTGCATGGAATATTTTCTTCCATCGTCTCACTTTCAATTTGTATGTGTCTCTAGAAGTGAAGTGGGTCTCTGAAGACAGCATATATATGGGTCCTGTTTTGTATCCATTCAGCTGGTCTATGTCTTATGGTTGGGGCATTCAGTCCATTAACATTTAAGGTAATTATTGATATATATGTCCTTATTGCCATTGTATTAACTGTTTGGGGTTTTAGTTGCTCTTATTTTCTTCTCTTATTCTCTTGTTGTCTCCTCTCACAAGATGGCTATCTTTAATGTTGTATTTGAGTTGATTTTTCTTATTTGTTCGTGTATCAGTTGTAGATTTTTGGTTTGCAGTTTTCCTGAAGTTTTGATATAGGAGTCTATATACAAATGAGATTGTATTAAGTTGTTGGTTTCTTAATTGCACATGCTTCTCCAGTGACCTGCATTTGTGTTCTCTTCTCATGATTTCTGATTTTGGTAGCATAACTTTGCATGGATGATTTAGTGTCTTTACTGTATATATGCCTTTCCTGGTGAGCCTTATCATTTGTGGTGTTTTTGTTTCTGGTTGTGGCCTTTTCTTTTCTGCCTAGAGAAGTTCTTTTAAGATTTGTTGTAAAGCTAGTTTAGTGTTGCAGAAAATTCTTAGCTTTTGCTTATCTTAAAAGGTTTTGATCTCTCCTTCAAATCTGAATGTGAGCCTTGCAGGGTGAAGCAATCTTGGTTGGAAGTTTTTCCCTTTCATCACATTAAGTATATCATGCCACTCCCTTCTGGCCTGCAGAGTTTCAGATGAAAAATCTGCTGATAACCTTAACGGGGTTCCCTTGTATGTCATTTGTTTCTTTTCCCTATCTGCTTTCAGTATTTTCTCTTTTTCTTTAATTTCGGTCATTTTGATTAATATGTGTCTGGGGGTGTTCCTCCTTGGGTTTATTTTATATGGTACTTGTTGCGCATTCTGAATTTGACTGAGTGGTTCCTTTCCCATATTGGGAAAGTTTTCAGCTATAAGCTCCTCGAATATTTTTTCTGTCCCCTTCTCTCTCTCTTCTCCCTCTAGCACCCCTATAATACGGATATTGGTGCGTTTAACAGTATCCCAGAGTTCTCTGAGACTCAGCTCATTTCCTTTCCATATTTTATCTCTTTTCTCTTCTACATTAGTGATTTCCACTAATCTGTCCTCCATCTCACTGATTTGTTCTTCTGCCTCCTGTATTCTACTGTTGACTGCTTCTAATGAATTTTTTATTTCAGTTATGGTATTTTGCATCTCTTCTTGTTTAATTTTTACAGCTTGTATTTCTGTGCTCAGTGTTTCCTGTAAATTATCAATCTTTGCCTCCAGTTTATTTCCAATGCCTTGCATCATCTTCAGCATCAACAGTCTAAAGTCTCTTTCTGAGAGGCTGATAATCTCCTCATCACTGAGCTGTTTTTCGGGGTTTTTCTCTTTCTCCCTTATCTGGGTTACAGTCTTCCGTCTTTTCATTTTTATAGGTTTTTGGTGTGGTGAGCTTTTTGCCAACAATAGAGTGGTGGCCTCTCTTAGTTCTGGCGTTTGCCTCCCCTGTGACTAAAGTTGGTTTGGGCGGGGCTTGCTGTAGGCTTCCTGATGGGAGGAACTGGTGCCTGCCCACTGTTAGGTGGGGTTGATTCTTATCCCTCTGATGGAAGGGGCTTTGTCTCTGGATGAGATTAGAGGCTGGCTGTGCCTGAGTGGTCTTTAGGCAGCCTGTTTACTGATGGGTGGAGCTGAGATCCCCCCTGGATTATTGTTTGGCCTGGGGCTTCTCAGCTCTAATGGGAGGGACCAGATTTTCCCAGCAATGGCCCCCTCCAGAGAAATGCAGGCTGATGAATGTCTGGGAGAGCTTCACCTCCAATTCCCTTCTCCCATAACAAGCCACAGTCATCCCTGTTTCCCAGAAGATCCTCCAAGAATTGCAGTCAGGAGGTTCCACCCAGATTCCAATGGAGACTTTGCTTTGCTCTGAGACCCACTGCACGTGAAAGTCTGTGTTTGCCTTTCAAGAATGGGGTCTCTGTTTCCCCCAGTCCTGCACACAAGCCCCTCTGGCCTTCAATGCCAGATGCTCCTGGGGCTCTTTCTCCTTGTGCCAGATCCCCAGGCATGGGGATTTGACGTGGGTCTCAGAACTCTCAGTCCTGTAGCTGAGTCTCTGTAATACAGTTACTTTCCAGTCTGTGGGGCTTCCCACCTGGGAGGTATGGGGTTGCTTCTGTCACGTAATCGGCCCTCTTACCATTTGATGTGGTCTCCTCTTTGTTTTCTGGAGCAAAATATCTTTTTTGGAAGTTTACAGTCCATTTGGTTGAAGGTTGCTCGGCATTTGGTTGTAGTTTTGTTGTTTTTTGGGAGAGATTTTGAGTTCCAGTCCTTCTATTCCGCCATCTTAATCCAGTCTCCTGCAGCACATCTAAATTATTTCAGAGGAGCCACGGCTTCCTGGTGAGGGTGAGGTATTTCTGCCCCTCAGTGTCCACCAGCTCCAGGGGCTCCCAGAGGGTTCCACAGCCTCCAGCTGCTCCTGCGTCGAGTTCCGCCACTCTAAACTCTTCAACTTGATAATGTCAGTTTACACAGTTATTTCTCCAAGTTACAAGCATAGAACTTACCATTCTTTACTTTTACTCTCTAAAAATAGTTTTATTTAAATACTATACATTTTTCACTAGAGGAGATACAAGTAAAATATGGGCACAGAATGTTTTACAAATCTGAATAGTAGAAAGAATTCTTTCAAATCCAGTTTTTCTTTTTTGCTTCAAAACACACTCAATCTTCCTCATATATGTTCTTTAAATTGGTTTTGATCAATTTGCTTATTCTCTTTGGACAGTCTATAAAATGTTTTGTTGACCTCCAGTTATTTTTTTAGAATTGCTGTTTGAGGAAATACTCACATATGTAATGCCGTGATATTAATGTGACTGCCTTTACATTTGGGGAAACTTGTATTGTATGTTACTCTTTATTGGTGAAATCTTTCTTAATGAAATAACACTTAAAATATCCTTCTATGTCAGGGATAAATCCCAGTTGCACATAGTATATTATCCTTTTAATGTGCTCTTGAATTTGGTTTGCTTATATTTTGTTGAGGGTTTTTTGCATCTATGTTCATTAGATGCCAGATTGTGATTTCCTTTTCTTGTTGTATCCCGGTCTTGATTTGGTATCAGGGCAATACTGACCTTGTACGGTTGGTTTGGAAATGTTTATTCCTCTTTGGTTTTGAAAAGTTTATGAACAGCACAGGAAATAATCAACAAAATTAAAAAAATTAAAAAGGGTTAATTTCGTATATATTCATATATATGGAATTCATACAAATCAATAAGAAAAACATCCAAAACAAGAAAAAAATCCAGCTGAAAAATGGGCAAAGTACCTGAACAGACATTTTTCTAAAGAATTCATACAAATGACCAATAGGTATATGAAAATATTTATGACATCACTAATCATTAGGGAAATACAAATCAAAACCACAAAAATATGCCACCTCACACCAGCTACAATAGCTGTTATCAAAAACAAGAGATAACAAATGTTGGCAAGAATGTGGAGAAAAGAAAATTCTTGTGCAATGTTCATGGGAATGCAAATTGGTACAATTATTATGGAAACAGAATGGATGTTCCTCAGAAATTAGAAATAGAACTACCAGGTGTTCCTGCCATTGCACAGTGGATTAAGAATCCTACTGCAGGAGTTCCTATTGTGGCTCAGTGAAAATGCATCTGACTAGCATCCATGAGGATGCAGGTTCAATCCCTGGCCTTGCTCAGTGGGTTAAGGATCTGGCATTGCCATGAGCTGTGGTATAGGTCGCAGAAGTGGCTCGGATCCTGCGTTGCTGTGGCTGTAGGCCAGTGGCTACAGCTCTGATTAGGCCCTTCCTAGGCTGGGAACCTCCATATGTTGTGAGTTTGGCTGTAAAAATACAAAAGAATAATAATAATCCGACTGGAGCAGCTCAGTTGGCTGTGGAGGTATGGGTGCAATCCTCAGTCCCATGCAGTGGGTTAAAGGATCCGGTTTTGCAGCAACGGTGGCATATGTCACAGCTGTGGCCCTGATTCAGTTCCTGGTTTGGGAAATCCTGGTTTTGGGAAATTCCATATGCTGTGGGTGCAGCCATAAAAAAAAAGAAGAAGAAGAAGAAGAAACAACTATCATATATGATCCAGTAATCTCATTTTTGAGTACTCCAAGGAAACAAAATTATCTTGAGATATATCTGTATTCCCGTGTTCATTACAACATTATAAACAATAGCTAAGACACAGAATAAGACCAAAGTGTCTACTGACAGGTGAATGGATCAAGAAAATGGAGAAAACATATACAATGGAATTTTATTCAAACATAATAAAGAAATCATGTCATTTAGAGCAACATGGGTGAACCTGGAAGGCATTATGCTAAGTGAAATATATCAGACAGAAAAAGACAAATAGTTTGGTATCACATGTGGAATTTTAAAACAAAACAAAAGGAATCACAGAAACAGAATTAAATGGTGATCACCATAGGTCGGGGGCTGGGGAAATGGGAGAAGTTGGTCAACTTATAAGAAGTGCATCATCTTATAAGATGAATAAGTTCTGAAGATCTAATTTAAAGTCTAGCAACTATAGTTAATAAATGTTTTGTATACTTGAAATTTGCTGAGAAATCTTAAGCAATCTAACAACAATTAAAAGTAACCATATGAGGTGGTAGATGTGTTAACTTGATTGTGGGAATCATTTCACAGTGTAGATGAAAGCTTAGGGTTTAGGGCAGTGGAACTATTCTGCATGATACTCTAGTGGTAGATTCATGACATATATTTGACAAAATCTACAGAACTGTTTGATTAAAAAAATAACCTAGTGTAATCTATAGAGTTATTAACACTTTATCAATACTGGTTTATAAATTGTAATGAATTTGCACTAATGCAAGACATTAATGATAGGAGGAACTGTGTGCAAACATGGGGGAGAGAGATATGGGAACTCTGTACTTACTACACTTTTCCTGTAAACCTAAAAGTGCTTTAAAGTCCATTAGAAAAGAAAAAGTAAACAAAAACATTTATATTCCCTTGAAGCAGACATAATCAGTATAAACGTCATTATATTTTATTATAGTATTACCCCTATATTTTATAAAAATAAAAGACAATAGTTAATTTAAATGTAAATTATATTTTAATTCACATAATAATATATTCCTTTAACATTATAAATTCTCTCTCTCTTTTTTTTTTTTTTTTTGGTCATGCCCGCAACATGCAGAAATTCCTGGGCCAGAGATTAAACCCATGCTCTAGCTGTAACCTGTGCCACAACAGTAACAATGCTGGATCCTTAACTCACTGAGTCACAAAGGAATTCCATTATATTTCTTATGACATTAGAAATTCTCAACATTTTGCATTGTTTCACATACTGAGCAATATTCCATCACAATTTATACTTAAAGGTATAGGGCTACTATGAAGAGCAAGACAAATGTTGACACAATTGATTGAAAAAATATAATACCATAATATATGTAGAAATGCTGTTATTGATTACCTACCAAATTGTCAATAAAAAAAGGCGGGAAAATGGTGCCACTAGATCGTGGAGATACGTAGGGAAGAAGTAACTAATTACACTTTCAATTTTATAATAAATAGGTAACATTATTCAACTCTTCTTCTGTATCAGGCATTAGTGTCTTCTCATGCACTGTCTTGAATAACAGTATACGTTTTATTTAAAAAATACTAGTTTTATCTTCATTTATGGTATGTAATAGAGCAGTATTATAAGAGTAACTTGTGCACAGTCATGCAAATAATAAATGTGAAAGCCAAAATTCAAACTCAGGCAATCTTGCTCAAGATCTCATGGTTATCACTAAAATTTTCTACTGCCTCAAATCACTGCATGATCCTCAGCCCTAGCTGTTGAAAAACCATTACTATTATTTCTATCATGTAGATATTTGGTAAATATTTTATATGACAAATAAATTCATAAGTTTGAAAATTAACAAAATACTGTGTTGTTAGGGCAATTACTTGTTGTAATGCATTTGTAATTTCTACTCTTTAACTAGATGACTGAGATAATTATGGGTTAATTTTGTCCAAATTAGTTATTGAAATGAAGTACTGAGGCGATAAAAGAAAAGAGAGTAAGAGGGAATAATGAAGAAGAAAGCAATTGATTTTTCAGTTGTCAACAAAAATTCAAGAAAAGCAAGGGAAGTGAGCAAAAAGAATTGAGAGAACAAAATCAAGAAAAGTTCCAGCAAAGTAAGCGAACAGAATTAAGTTAAAAAAGAACTTCTGGACTCAGTTTCATCTCAAAATGAAAATAAATCTCTCTTCTTTTTTCCCTAGCATACATTTTACTGTGCTATAAGAATTCTCTTCTATTACGTGATTTTAGGATCATTTTATAAGGCCAATGCTTAGCAATGCTAAAGAAGAAAAACCAATTGCAACAGATTCTGAAGGTACACTTCATAATGTACCCCCAAAATAAGCAAAATATAAAAGCTCTAAAGACATTTGAGTTATAATTTACAAATTTTATGTCTAACATTTCCTTGGGAGATTCTTTTTAAAAACCTTTTTATGTTTCTTAATGATTTTCATCTGCTGCAGAACTTCAAGTCGCTAGAGTACAGTTGTACAGAGAATGCCCAGGACTTTTTAAATATGGGACTTACACACGGATCGGAAATTATCTAGTTGCCATGGTTCACTTGATAGCACTCAGTGGGCCAGTGGGTCATGGTTTAAGGATTGACACCAGAGTTGTAATTCATAATCAGTTAAAAATGTACTTCCAGCATGGTTCTGGGTCAAAAACACTATTATCCTTCATTTCAAGTTCATACATGTTTCAACCCATCATTTTTACTTTGATAAATCTTCTTTTGAGAATAGAATGTGCTATTTACCCAGAAATATATGTGTCAAGCTATACAAAGTGGGTAAGAAAATTTATAGATAAGTAGAAAGATAGACTTACAGATATTCTGGAATGATAAGTGTGAGGCTATAGATTGTGAATAAGTTAATGAAGCTAAATTCTTCTAAATTATCCCATGCAGTCTATAGACACATAAAAACACACAGTCACATAGAGATACACACACATCTTTGCATACATCATAGGATGTATGTAAAATATAGAGAGTTATGAATAATAGATGAAGGTAATAATTTGCATTCCCATTTTAAAAACAGTTATATTTTATCTCCTTTAAATTCCTGCTTTTACCAACTGCTCTCAGCTAATGACATTGCTGAGTATATTGAGAAAATAAGTTATCAGAGCTCTCTTCTCTTTCCACTGTGTTTACGTGCATATTCTCCATCTCACTATTCTGCAAGATTACAAAACGCCCTGCTTCTTTCAAAGGGAAATCCCTGTGCTTTTATAATGGTCCCAAGTCCACATCCTTTCCGAAGACTTCAATCTTACAATATCTTTTTTTGCTTATATCATTAGGAATTATGTGTTACTGGGGACAATGTCTTAATACATTTCATCGGTATTTCATAGCATTAACTATAATATATTACTCCTATTTTTAAAGTGACAAAACTGAGGTTCAGTATGATTTATAGCTAGCAAGCAGTATATTTAATTTTGGGATGCTCCCCCTCATTTTAAGCTTATGCTGCTAATTATTACAAAGCATTTTAGTGATTTTGGATTTTATTTTTTAATTGAATCACCCTTAACTAGACATAATATTGTCCTGATAATATATTTCAGAGTGTGTCCACTCATTCCACTGGTATTTATAACACATTGTTTGCAGGCATAGTTCTAGATGTTCTAGATGTTCTAGACTCAAAATTAATATTTTTGCATTTGTGCACTTTATATTGTGAGGAGGTTGGAAGCAGGATAAAATAATAAATATACTAAACAAGTAAATTACATTTAACTTTAGAAATTGATAGGTTGTGAAAAAACATCAGAATGAGAGGATTGGAAATTGTAAAAAGGTCATTTCAAGTTTAAGTAGGTGGCCAGATGGACCTCTTCAGAAAAATGCAATTATCCAAAAACAGGAAGGCAAAAATGGAGAGAACCTTTTAGATATTTGGTAAAAATATGTTCCAGGAAGAAAAAAAAGAGGTCAAGGCTAGAGGGTGTTAGGGTAGTTGTAACAGAGGAGATGAGGTCAGAAATATAAAATATGGTCAAATTCTGAGAGCCTTTTATAACACTACGGACTAGTTATTACTGTGAAAAATGGTAGGTAGTAGATAATTCTCAGCAGAAGAGTGACATGATATAACCTGTGTTTACGGAATTATCTGAATGCCTGTATATTTTAGGGGAGCAAGAATGAAAGCAAGGTGCTGGATATAAAGCTAATTCAGTAATCTACAGAAGATTTGACTACCAACATTGGAAGTGATAAAACCTGGTTGTACTTTGAAAATATACCCAACGTATTTCCTGATGTACTAGATGAGGGAAATGAGGAGCAGGAAAAAAAAAAAAAAAAAAAAAAGGAGTCGAGGAATTCCCGTCATGGCTCAGTGGTTAACGAATCTGACTAGGAATCATGAGGTTGCGGGTTCGATCCCTGGCCTTGCTCAGTGGGTTAAGGATCCGGCGTTGCCGTGAGCTGTGGTGTACGTTGCAGACGTGGCTCGGATCCCGCGTTGCTGTGGCTGTGACGAAGGTCGGCAGCTACAGCTCCTGTTAGACCCCTAGCCTGGGAACCTCCATATGCTGCAGGTGTGCACCTAGATAGGGCAAAAAGACAAAAATAAAGGGAGTTGAGATGACTCCATGTGTCTTCACCTGAGCAAAATAAAAAAGATGGTTGTCACTCATTCAGAGGTACAGATCTGTAGATAGAGCTGGTTTGAGGGGGGAGCATCATTTGGAACATGTTTAGTTTGAGATGCAAGTAATGATGGTGACTAGTACACTGGGCCTATTAGTCTTAGTTTTGGGAGAGTAGTTCATCCTGATGATAGAAATTTAGGGATCATCAGCATACACATGACTTAAAGAAATAATGCATGAGATATGAGATGAACAAACAAGTGAATGTTGGTAGTTAGAGAAGAGGAGCGGTCTAAGAATTAATATTTGGGTACCTTAGACTTAGAAGGTCTAGGAAAATAGGAAAAGTGAGAAAATGAGACTAAGAAGCATTAAAGAGGTAAAAGAAAAATAAGAATTATGTACTTGAAGTCAAATGGAGATTAACCTTAATAAATGTTCTTGCTAAGTAAAATTAGAACTGAAAATTAAATAATGGTTTAAATAATATGGAGATTATTGGTATCCTTGGAGAGCAGAGTACAGTAGAGTGGTGGGAAAGGAAGACTGAGTAGACTAGATTTAAGAGAAACTGGCAGAAAATATATTATTCTATATTCAAAAAACATAGGCAACCACTTAAAGGATTTTTTTCCTTATAAATGTAAGAGAGAATTATAGAGCTAAAGAAGAAAGCGGGTTCAATGAAAGTTTTTTTATATAATATTTTACATTTATTGCAGGAGAGAAAAATAATAGCATGTGTTTTGTGGGAATGATAAGAGTAGATGAAAATTTAATGATGTAAAAGAGGAAAGAGAGATATGCTGTAATATTTGTTTTCAAGTAGTACAGAGGGGAGAAATTTGATGCCACGCTTACTACCCCTAGTGATTTCTCTGGCCATGTCAAATTCTTCCTTATTAACATGATTTTCTTCTGTTACCTCACTGTTATCTTAGGTTTACCTGTAGTTTCCATTTTGGAGGTTATGGTAAAGACTTTTCAAGCTCATTTTTACTTTTCTACCATTCAGTAATCATTACCAGAACCAAGAGCCCCATTCCATAACCAATTCTAGAATATGCTCCCTGGGCCATTTAGCATGCATTAAAAATAGATATTTAGCATTGCATCTTATGGTATATGAGTCTGATCAGTATTCCATATCAAAATACCACAGAGTAGGTGACTTAAATAATAGAAATTCATTTTCTCACAGTTCTAGAGGTTGGAAGTCCAAAATAAAAGTGTCAGCAGGGCTGGTTTCCAGACAGCAGCCTTTTTGCTATATCTTTACGTGGCCTTTCTACTGTGTGAATGTGGGGAGAGAGATTTCTTGTGTCTCTTCCTCTTCTTATAAAGACACATAATCCCACCCTTATGACCTCATTTAGCTTTAATTACTCTATCTTAATTTACTCCTCTTGAATTTTTGCCCATTCTCTTCTTTTCTAGAACTTCTTACTGACTAATCCACAGAGTTTTTCCTGCAAAGATAATCTAATTAAGATTTTGCTCGTTGAAGTTTTATTCTAAGAGGAGAATAAAAAAAGGATGAAAGAGATCTTTTCAACTGAGAATGATTATTCATCTAGGAATTCAGAGACTGCAACCCTTCAGAGGCATTAACTTATATAAATCTCTAAAGACTCACAAACATATTTTACCTGGCCTGCAGAGAATGATCTACTCAGGGTCAATACTATTTGGTACACATTAAGC
This sequence comes from Catagonus wagneri, assembly GCA_004024745.2. Taxonomy (NCBI): domain Eukaryota; kingdom Metazoa; phylum Chordata; class Mammalia; order Artiodactyla; family Tayassuidae; genus Catagonus; species Catagonus wagneri. The sequence goes on along the minus strand of PVHT021183518.1, from coordinate 19,666,319 downwards.
AATGTAGCCAGTATTTCTGGGCTATGCCTCGTGAATTTCATAAAATACCTTTGAGTAAACATGCTTTTTTATTTATTTTCAGGTCAAATTATTTCCCACAAATAATGAGAAGCAGAGGTTAACTTTTTATGAGTTAATGAAGGGAGAAATAATAAATGTATTTTTAATGTGTGCAATAGGAAAAAAATATTAAAAATTAAGGTAAGCAGTGAAAGATGTATTGCTACAGCTGTTGCTGAAATTCAGCCTCTGTCTGCTGGTGCTGAATTGAAACACAGAGACAGAGTTTTGAGTAAAGGAGAAAAAAAATAAGCTTTATTGCTCTGCTAGGCAATAGAGTGTTAGCAGGCTAATGCCCTAAAGACCATGCCCCCCCATTGGAAAAAATTATGAGGAGTTTTATAGTAAAAAGGAGCAAAACAGGTTTTCAGATAGGAATCAGGATTGGGACAAACACGCATTCTTCTTTCTTTGGGGGAATTTTAGTCATCAAACCTGGAGTCAGGAGATCTTGGTATGATCATGATGGTGGTCTTCTGGGTTATTGCCGAGAATAACAGTACTTGTGAAAAGGGCATATTGATCAGAGATTAGAACAAACTAGGAAAGTTCCTGAAAAACATCATGTGCTAATAATATTTAACCCACAGGCAATTATGCTCAGGGGGCCTAATCTTTGCTTACAGTTGATTGTGTTTAGTGTGCAATTAAGCCAGGGAGGACAAGGAAGGACTCTGAACTATTCAGTTTTAAAGTATTAATTTCTATAAGAAGCATAAGGAATATAAATTTTTTCTTAGGTGTATAAGATTCCTATGTTATTATGTGTATCTTGAGAGGAAACCAGAATACTGCCCCAAGTCTGTACTATTGTTGCTTGACTCTTCCTTCCTTGTCATTGCATCCCCTTCCTTCCCTGATCAGCAACTGTCCGAACCTGTCCCTAGGAACTCAGGGAGAGTCGTGGTGGCTGAATGAGGCCCATTTCCTAATAACAGGAAATGGGGGACACAGAAAGCCTTTTGTGCCCAGGAGCCCCACAGGCCCTGCTCAGTTACATGGCTAACATTTTGAGGCTTTAGGCTTTATTTTGATTCTTTTGCCTTCCAAACTGAATTAAAGTGTTCTGAATTAGAAATTTCCCCTTTTGTAAGTGTGTATTTTATGTTAAACAATCAAATGACATTATCTTGACTGCATTCTACAAAAGTTTAATCAATACAACAGTGTATAAACAACAGGAGGCTGAACTTTGTTTTTTCATTCTCTTCATTGCTGTATTTCTAATTTTATTTCTTGTGTTTGATATTTCTTGAAAATACAAAACCATTAGAAAGCTTTAGCTGTATCTGTTTTTTTTTTAATTGAAAACTAAGTGAAATTAACTGATTGCTTTAAAGAATAGGCTATTTTAATTACTATAATTCGAGTTATTATCAATGTTTATTGTGCCTATTTATTAACTAGTAAAGAACATTTAAAAATCATCAAGAGCAATTTCCTCATATTAGCGACAAATGGAATAACTATGTCCTGCTAGAAATCTTTAGAGCTTCTGACTCATTGAAAGTTAAATTCTTCAAACTGCTTGTTTATTTATTGAATATATCTGGAATCGATATTCAGTAATACATACCTCAGAATTCATCACAGCCTTAACAGTTTTACCAACAAAAAAGAAATATTTTCCTAATTCATAACGGAAAGTGCAGAATCATATTAGAGAATATAAAATGCAAAGCATGAACAAAAACAATTGCTTTCATTTATAAAAAATAGTAGCTTTCAGTGTGATTGATATAAGTTTATCAACCCTGAAATGGAAAAAAATGCTGGTGCAAACCATAAGAATTTAAATCCAGAATTGCTAGAACATTACACAGACATTCCCCAAATGAGGACAATTCCTATTGTTTTATTATTTGGAATGTTCATTTTCACTCTGGTTATTGGTATGGTAAAAAATTATGAGATGTATGCATGCACATTTCAGACAAAAGGATTCCAGTTTGTCTACTGTCATTATTTAACAGAAATTTCTTCCAGTTATTTTGAAAGGGAAAAAATACATATTAGTAAAAAAATTGTTCTTGATATTTAGACCTCTACTTAGGATATTCTAAGTGTATGTAATATGTTTCTTTGTCAATTTTTTTTTCTTTCCCATGCTTGGTCAGTTACATCTTTTGGAGTTGCAAGGCATATGAAAGGTTATTAACTGGGGAAGTGCATGAAAAATATGATGAGTTCAGGACAGTTCTAGTTTTGTTTCATTATAAGCTAGGGAAGCACTGTGATAAATGATTTGCAGAATAGGTTAAATACTTGACAATGAATTAGGTGAATCTGACACACCATCCTATTATAAGTAATATTAGTTGTAGAAAAAAACCTTGTTTACATTCTAGGCATATTTACCTGAGGGTTAGTAACTTAAAACAGATGAAGTAAAGAGGAAAAGAAACGTTTATCTATCACAAATGGCTATTTTCATTTGGAACGAAAAGGACATGTCCGTACTTTTCAGTAATAACAGAATCTATCTCCAACTGTCAGTCTCAGGGGAAAAAAATGTTGTTCATATAAAATTCATAGAACTAAAGGAGTTCCTGTCATAATGCTTTCGAGAGAGCACTGTCAAATCACTCTGGGTCTTTGGTTTAAATGTCATTTCTAGTCAACTGCAGGGATTTTTAAAGTGTTTCAGCACTGGCTCTTTCCTAAGGGTATATTGGGTCTTTCAGAGCATGTATGTTTTTTAATAAAAGACACTGTACTGACAATCTTTGTGAAATACCTCCCCAGATAGTGTCATTTGTAAATGACTTGCAGGAGAAAATATGCAAGAAGATTTAATTGGTTTTAAAGTTGTAGAAAGTGGACAAAGATTACCATAAGAGCTTCATGGATAATAAAGTTAACCCCTCTGGGAAATTACAGTGAGATGCTCTCATAATCTTATTCACTCTAGGGAAGGGTTAATTATGATTCAAAACAGTCCAGAGATTCCTCCAAAGGGACTCCATTATTGGAAGACTCATATGATTCCACCCTATACTGTATTGACACAAAAGACTATTGAGTTATGGTAAGCTTGGAAATGACCTCATAGGGACATTTTAATATCGTAATTTCTAACCTTTCTAACATAAATGCCCATATACATTGTTGATATTCTCTTTTCCACTTGACAACTTATAATATGTTACAACTTTTGTGGATGCATATCATAAAATTGATCTTCCTTTCTTTAAAATACTTTGAGAGGGTTTCTTCTGCTGGAAAGAGTCTTAGATTGTGGTCATCTTTTCAACACATTCATTGAGTCTTTTTTTTTTTTTTTCATTTTTTCATCACCTACCAAATTCAAAACAGTTAAGATACTCTTTATTATCACAAAAAAACTATCTAAAGGAGTAGTTCCCTCTATAGATGTCAGTTATTGTTAGCATTTGTACTTCAGCTTATTTAGAACTCACAATTCTTGTTTTGATTAAGTAAACAGCAACCAAATCAAACAAGTTAAATATTCACTGTGTGTGAATAAGGAGAAATGTTTTGAAACTGAAATCAAATAATTTTGCTAAAAGCATTACACTATGTCCAATCTGGAGATAGAAATCACACAATAATTTAAATGAAGAACAAGAGTAAACCCCAGGAAAAAAATCCCTGATAAAATGAAGATAACTTAGCTGATAAGGAGTTCAAAGCAATGGTAATGGAAATGCTCACTGAACCTGTACAAAGAACAGAGGAAATGGTACTTCAACAAAAATTTAGAAAATATAAAAAAAAAATCAGACCTGAAAAATACAATAACTGAAATGGAAAAAGAAGGAATCGAAAGCACATAAGGTGATACAGAATGTCAATGTGATATGCCACATTAACAAAACAAAAATTAAAATCACAGAATCATTTCAATAAATGAAGATAAAAATCATTTCACAAAATTCAATATCCATTCATGATAAAGCTCTCAATAGGAATTCCCATTGTGCCTCAGTGGGTTAAGGTCCCAACAGGTTTGATTCGCTCAGTGGGTTAAGGATATGTGTTGCTGCAAGCTGCAGTGTAGATCACAGATGTGGCATTGCTGTGGCTTGGTGTAGGCCTGCAGCTGCAGCTCTGATTTGACCCCTAGCCTGGGAACTTCCATATGCTACAGGTAGTGGCCTTAAAAAGAAAACAAAACCAACAAACTCAACAAAGTTGGTATGGAGGGAACATACCTCAACATAATAAAGGTCATTTATGACAGACCTACAGCTAACATGATACTCAGTGGTGAAAAGCCAAAAGCTTTCCCTCTAAGATCAGAAGCAAGACAATGAAGCCCATCTTTGCCACTTTTATTCAGTATAGTATTGAAAATCCTAGCCACATCAATTCGGCAAAAAAAGAAAGGATATTTATTGGAAGGGAAGAAGTAAAGCTGTCACTGCTTGCAGATGACATAATATTACATAGAGAAAACCCTAAAGATTCCACTAAAATCTGTTATACCTAAAAAATCAGTAAAGTTGCAGGATACAAAATTAATATACAGAAATCTGTTGCATTTCTATACAGTAATAATGAAGTATAAAAGAAAACTGTCCCATGTGTAATCATATCAAAAAGAATAAAATACTTATTAGGAATAAATTTAATCAGGAGGTGATACACCTGTCCTTTGAAAATTATAATACGTTGATGAAAAATACTGAAGATGACACAAGTAAATGGAAAGATATTCTGTGTTTAGGGCTTGAAAGAATTACTATTGTTAAAACATCCAAACTACTCAAAGGAATCTACTCACTCAGTGGAATCTCTATTAAAATATCCACGGAGTTTTTCACAGAACCTAGAGCAGATAATCCTAAAATTTGTATGAAGCCAAGAGAGACGCTTTGAGGAAAGATCAAAGCAGTCTTGAGAAAGAAGAACAAAGCAGGAAGTCTCATAATCCCTGACTCCAGCCTCTACTACAAGGCTAAATTAATCAAAAGAGTAGGTACAGGCACAAAAACAGATACATAGATCAATGGAACAAAATAGCACAGAAATAAACTCACACCCATATAGTCAATTAATCTAAAACAAAGAAGGCAAGAATATGCAATTCAGGAAAAGATAATCTCTTCAATAAGTAGTCTTGGAAAAACTAGACAGCTACATGTGAAAGACTACAGCTAGACCATTTTCTTACACCATATACAAAAATTAACATGCATTAATTAACTTGGATTAAAGACTTTCATACCTAAAATTATAAATATTCTAGAAGCAAATTTAGGCAGTACCCTTTTGACATCACTGTTGTTTTTGCAATAGTTTTTTGGATCTGTCTCCTCAGGCAAGAGTAACCAAAGCAAAAATAAATAGGATCCAATCAAAGAGATTTTGCACAGTGAAAGAGACCATCAACAAAATGAAAAGGCAACCCTAGTGAACTGGAGAAGATGTCTGCAAAGATAAGGGGTTAATATCCAAAATATATTTAAAAATAAACAACTCAATATTAAAACAAACAATTTGATTCAAAATGGGCAAAGAACCTGCAAAGGGATTTCTCCAAAGACATAACAGCTGGCCAACAGGCAAATGAGAACATGGTCAACATCACTAATCATCACGGCAATGCAAGTCAATACCACGATGAGATCTCACTTCATACTTATTAGAATGGCTGTCATCAAAAGGAAATAATGAAATACTGACAAAATGTGGAGAAAGAGGGAACTCCCGTGCCCTGTTGTTGCAATGTAAATTAGTACAGCCACAATGGAAAACAGTACAGTGGCTTTTTAAAAAATTACAAACAGAACTACAATATGATCCAAAAATTCCACTGCTGGGTATTAGAGGAAAACAAAAACACTAATTAGAAAAGATATATGTACCTCTATGTTCATTGCATTGTTATTTACAATAGACAAGAAATGGAAGTAGCCTAAATGTCCATCTAGAGATTAATGGATATGGAGTTCCCACTGTGGTACAGTGGGTTAATGATCTGGCTTGTCTCTGTGGTGGTGCCAGTTCAAGCTCTGACTGATTACAGTGGGTTAAGGAACTTCCACATCATATGCAACAAGTGTGGCTGAAAAGAAGAGAGAGAGATTAATCGATAAAGATTTGGTATGTATGTGTGTATGTATGTGTGTGTGTATGTGTATATATATGTGTGTGTGTGCTATATGTATATATAATGATTAAACAATACTCAGTCTTAAAAAGAATGAAATCTTCCCATTCACAACAACATGGAAGAATCTAGAGTGTATTATGCTAAGTGAAATAAATCATACATAAGTTTTATATGCTTTTACTTATATATGGAATCTAACAAACAAAAAACTGAATAAAACAAGAACACACTCACAAATATAGAGGACCAACTAGTAGTTGTCAAAAGGAAAGGGTTAGAAGGATGGGTGAAAAGGTTTAAAAGGAACAGAATACCAGTAACAAAAATAAGTCACAGGGATGTAATATAGAGCACAGGGAATATAGTCAATGTTGCAATAACTGTATGATGTGTAATCTGTTAAAATATCAAATTACTATATTTTACTCTTGAAAGTAGTATAATATTGTTCATAAATTTATACTTTAATTAAAAAAAATAAACCCCTGAGAAAAATAGATTTAAGAATATTCTTACAAAATATCAGTGAGTCAATTTCAGTAATTACATAAAAGGATAATGAACTGAGACCAGATCTCTTCTACCATGAACATTCAAAAGTGTTCTACTAACGTTAGAAAATAATCACCTTTATTTGACCGTATTAACAAAATGATCATCTGAATAGATGTTAAAAAAGCATTGGATATAATTCAAAGTCCATTTATGAAAAAAAAAAACTCTCAGTTTACTAGGAATAAAAACAATTTAACAGAAATTGCATCTACACAAATAAAAGAAAAAAGTACATAATTATATCTATTGTTAAAATATGAATGCTAAAAGTCAATGAAAAAATGCATGTTTTCTCTCTCCAAATTTGTTCATCATTACCTGTAAATCTTGGCTGGTGCAGTAAGGCAAGGTTAAAAAAAGTCATACTGAAAGAAAAGTTCAATTGTCTTATATGCTGATGGCATAATTATGTATATAGAAGCCCTAAGGAATCTACAAACAATAGGCTGCCAGATCTAATATATGCATGTAGGAAGTTTTCAGGATACAATAAAAACATTCAAAGCATAATTTTATTATATTTAATGATAAAAACATTAGCTTGGGGGTTCCTGCCATGGATCAGCAGAGACGAATCTGACTAGCATCCAGGAGGATGCAGGTTCGAACCCTGGTCTTGTTCAGTGATTAAGGATCAAGCGTTGCAGTGAGCTTGGATCTGGTGTTGCTGTGGCTGTGGTGTAGGCCGGCAGCTACAGCTCCAATTCGACCCCTAGCCTGGGAACCTCCATATGCCACAGGTGCAGCCCTAAAAAGACAAAAAAATATTAGCTAGAATGAAAGTTTAATTATTGGTAGCACCAAAATACTTTAAGAATTAATTTAACCAAAAATGTATAGAGTCTGTGCATGGAAAACTATAAAACATTGCTAAGAGAAATTTACAAGGACAAAAGTAAATATAGGGATACATTATATTCAGGGATTGAAAGTGTCAATATTGCTAAAGATGATATTCCAAATTGATCTGTAGAATAAGTGAATTTAACAATGTTGCAAAATAAAAAGTCAATATCTGTGTGATAACAATGAAAGTTTGGAAAATGAAACTAAATGTATATATTATTTATTATATCATGCAAAGTGACAAAAGGAAGCTACTTGTTTACCCAAACTGATTAATGTAATATTACTTCAAATTCTACTTAACACCCTTATTTTCCATTTCCAATTAAATGCACTTCATATTAGTGGGTGCTAGGGTCTCCAAGATAAAACACTAAATCTGTGTGGGTATAGGTCCACAGGTAGCCAGAATATGCTTATTTTTTTACATCAGGTTTTCTAGATTACCACCCTCTCCACCCAGTGGATTCTCCCCTGAACTCTTGCCCCTCGATTGGCATTTTGGAAATTCCTCAGCCCATCATAAAAAACTAGCGTAACCCTGATGTGAGTCCTCAATGCAGACAGAAATTACAGTATTGCACTGAAGTACAAAGAAAATCAAAATCTTAACTCCTGATTAATAAGCATGATGAAATGCGCTGAGAAAAACAGATTAAGCAAATAAAATCACAGTCTGGATTAAACATGAAGAAATTCCTGCTGGGGAGTTCCTTTCATGGCACAGCGGAAAGGAATCTGACAAGAATCCATGAGGATGCGAGTTGCATCCCTGGCCTCAACCAGTGGGTCAGGGATCCGGCATTGCCTTGAGTTGTGGTGTAGATCGCAGACACTGGTCAGATCCTGTGTTGCTGTAGCTGTGGCATAGCCTGTCGGCTGTAGCTCTGATTTGACACCTAGCCTGGGGACTTCCATATGCTGCAGGTGCAGCCCTATAAAGAAGAAGAAGAAAAAGAAATCCCTGCTAATTTTTAAAATACGTCACTTACTACACAAAAATAGAGATTTGGAAATTTTAGCTGCTATAAAACTATAATTGGTACATAGTTCATGCAATAAGATATTTAATGCATATGACTAGTTTTAACAAGATGTCAAATATGACTTATATTTGTCTATGAAAGCCAGTTAGTGTTAGTTGGCTTTATCTTACCTTATATTATCATTTGAAATATTTTCTCATTTTTTCCCCTAGATTCAGTTGTAAATTTTTCAAGTGTAATGGATGATTCTACTCTTGTCTTCATATTTCTTGTAGCGCTAATGCCAATGTTCAGTAAATGTTGACAATCTGAGTTATTACATAAGGAAAACTGATTAGAGTTCAGCAGCCAAACCACCTTTAAAAAACTTTTTAACTTCTTTTGGGAAATGCAAGAATATACCAATAAAGATAACCTCTCAAATTGTCCTTTAAGCTCTCTTTATTAAATACATCACATGTTTCATATTCATGTCTTTATTCAAGAAGAACTGCAAGTCTTGTTTAAGAATAGTGCTCCTGTTGATACTCAGCAGTCTATAACGTGTTTGTTAACTGCAATTTCAGAGTCGAAAAAACATTATGATCTACCTCCTATGGATCAAGTGCTTTTATATATTTCACTTAATCCCATCACAACTGTGTGAAGCTATTTTTTTTAATTAGAGTATAGTTTATTTAGTGTTGTATCAGTTTATGCTGTTTAGCATAGTAACCCAGCCATATATGTGTGTGTGTGTGTGTAATATATATATACATATTTCTTTTTCCATAGTCCTTTATTATCTTCCATCATGTTCTATCCCAAGAGACTGCGTATAGTTCCCTGTGCTATACAGTAGGACCTTATTGCCAATCCATTATAAATGTAGTAGTTTGCATCTACTAACCCCTATATCCCTTTGCATTCCACTTACTCTTTCCTCCCCCCTTGGCAACCACAAGTCTGTTCTTTATGTCCGAGTCTGTTTCTAAAAGATAGATTCATTTTTGCAATCTTTCAGATTCCACATATAAATGACATCATATGGTATCTGTCCTTCTCATTCTGACTTATTTCACTTAGTATGAAAAAATCTAGTTGCACCCATATTGCTGCAAGTGGCATTCTTCTGATCTTTTTTATGACTATTATTCCATTGTATATATGTACCACATCTTAATCCATTAATCTGCTGATGGACATTTAGACTGTTTCTATGTCTTGGCTATTGTGAATAGTTCTGCAATGAAAATACAGGTGCGTGTATCTTTTTGAATGAAAAGTTTTGTCTGGATATATGCCTAGGAGTGGGATTGCTGGATCATATAGGAGTTCTATATTTAGTTTTATGAGGAAACTCCATACTGATTTCTCTAGTGGGTTGTACCAATTTACAGTCACACAAACAGTGTAGGAAGGTTTCCTTTCCTTCACACCCTCTCCAGCATTTATTGTTTGTAGACTTGTTAATAGTGGCTATTCTGACCAGTATGAGGTGGTACCTCACTGTCATTTTGATTTCTATTTCTCTAATGATTACTTATTTGAGCATTTTTTTTCATGTGCCTACTGGCCATCTGTATGTCTTCTTTGGAGAAACATCTGTTTAAGTCTTCTAACCATTTTTCAGTTGGGCTGTTTGTTTTTCTGTTGTTGAGTTAGATGAGTTGTTTGTTTATTTTGGATGTTAAGCCCTTGTCAGTTGAACTGTTTGTAAAGATTTTTCTTCCATTCTGTGGGTTGAATTTTTTACAGTTTCCTCTGCTGTACAGAAGCTTTTGGTTTAATTATGTCCCACTGGATTATTTTTGTTTTTATTGTCATTATTGTAGGAGGTGGTTCAAACAAGATGTTGTTGTGATTTATATTGAAGAGCATTCTGCCTATGTTTTCTTCTAGGAGTTTTATAGTATCTGGCCTTACATTTAGGTCTTTAATCAATTTTGAGTGTATTTTTGTATATGGTATTGGAAAACGTTCTAATTTCCTTCCCTTACATGCAGTTGTCCAGTTCTCCCAGCTTCACTTATTGAAGAAACTATCTTTCCTCCACTGTATGTCCTTGCCTCCTTTGTCATAGATTAGTTGACCGTAAGTTCTTGGGTTTATTTCTGGGCTTTCTATCATGTTCCATTTATCTATATTTCTGTTTTTGTGCTGGTACCTTGCTGTTTCAATAAGTGCAGCTTTGGAGTATAGTCTTAAGTAAGGGAGCCTAATTCCTCCAGCTGCATTTTTCTTTTTCAATATTGCTTTGGCTATCTGGGGTCTTTTGTGTTTCCATACAAATTTTAAAACATTTTGTTCTAGTTCTGTGAAGAATATCATTGGTAATTTGATAAGCAAGAGATCAAGACTTGGTAAATTTAAAAAAAATGAAATTATTTCAGGTATTTTCTCCAATCACAATTCTATGAGACTAGAAATTAACTACAAGGAAAAAAATAGCGAAATCCACAAACTCATAGAAGCTAAACAATGTGATACTAAACAACTGATGAATCACTGAAGAAATTAAAGAGGAAATCAAAAGATATTTTAAGCAATGTTTTACAAATTTTAAAAATGAAGGATCTGAAACCCAGTGTGGTTAAGTGAACTCAATTTATTGCAACTAACATAGATAGTCAAACTCAGGTTTTCTGACTTCCTACCCAGTAGCATTCTGTGGCCTGATGGCCTGAACTGATTGAATTGATGGGCTAATCAAAGCACAACATAAATTACATGTGTTCACTCTCTCTACTACATTTATATAATAAATACTATATATACTACATTAATATATATACATACATGTATACATTATTATATACATATATGTGTACTTATTATATACCTATACATATATAATAATGTATTTAATGTATATAATAATGTATATAATGTATATAGTGTATACATTAATATAGAATATACTAATGTATATAGTGTATACATTAATATAGAATATACTAATATATACAATTTAACTGTTAAATATATATCCTTATATGTTCTCTCTTTATATATATGTAGCATATATTAAGTACATAATCTTTTTATTATATAAAAAACATATATTTGAAACTATGTGTATTCAGATAACATTGATGGAGGATATCTTGTTAAGGTTTTCTGGGAAATTTTATCTCAGGAAACAAAAAACATGGTCAGGTATTGAATTTACTTAAAATCCTAAGAAAAGACTAAAAAATTTTCTCTAGACACAAGTCATTTATTGACTGAGCTAGTATTAGGATTAATAGATTACTACAAATAATATTTACAGGGTTCTGCTAAATAGTTAAATCCATAGTCACCTCATTAAAAACAATATAAATCCTCAAAGCTATCTTCTTTTTCTTGTTTCATTTTCTTGTTTTATTGAGCTGTCGTTTCTTACTTTCTCATCTAGACAATAACTTATTTATCTTGCTTATTTTTATTTCCTGTTAGATTGTAAGCTCCAAGAAGGTAGTGTTTTTGTACCTTGCTTGTTTTCCTTCTATACGACACGTGTCTATAATAATACCAGACATATTTTTGGTGCTCAATATTTTTTTTATGAGTGAATGAATGAACATGGAATTAGATTCTTTTCAGAAAGGAGGTCTAATTTCATGAAACTTTAAGAGATATTTTTCTCTTAAGCACTTTACTGAGAAAAGAGGGGATATATTTTTCAGCCTTGCTGACTGGTGCAGATCAGCAAGAGAGTTAATCACCTGAAGTCAAGTGTTTTAGAGTTTTTTCCTGAATCATTGTGGCTCTTATTGTCTAGTGGCCTAGTGTCCACAGGAACTTATTTATCCCTCTGGGAGTTAACCAGCAGGCAGAAGTAACAGCAAAAGGCTGCTTCCAGTAGCAAAAAATTCAAGAATACTCATCACTGCATTGCTGACTTTTTCTGCTTATATAAGGAAAGTGTCTGATAACCAAATATAATGTGAGGAGATAAGGAGTAGGTTAACCCTACATACTTTGACTTGACAGCAAATGAGTAGAGCAAGTTACGCAAGAAGTCTAGAAAGAGCTCAGAGAAACATTCTTGGAAAACTTCAAATTCATACAGAATCAGAAAAGGTAAAATTACTATTTTTAAACACTTTCAAAATATTAACTTTAATTTTCACAACCATTCTCTGAGATAAATATTATTACTATTTTCATTTTACAAATGAGGGAATAGAGTCACCAAGAAGTGTAACAATGTGCCTGAGATCATACAGCTAGGAAACAGTGAGCCTTGGATTTGAATCCAGTCATCCTGACTTGAGTTTATATTCTTGGTTGCTGTACCACATTCCTATACAAAAATAAATGCAAGTTACTAAAATGTTGGTAATTAAAAAAAAAGAATGAGGCTGTTTTTCATTTCCGTATTGTTTTAGAGTTTGAAATATGTTTTATAACATTATTTTTTCCTCACCAAAAATATTGTTTATATTTCTTATTACCTATTTTAGCAAATGTGACCAGTAGTCATCTAGTAACAGAATTTAGAAAACTTACATTCATCCCAGATCTCCACTCCTTTACACTTCCTACATCTTATTAGGGGCAAAATCTTGTACTTTATGTATATGGATGATTAAAACAGCTGTAATTTATTGTGTATCTATGATCACAGTATGTGTTAGTTCAGAAAAATAAAATTATTTTAAAAAAAGCAAAGCCCCCCAAATCAATAGTCTTCTCAACTGTACCCCAATTTTAAATATAATATGTATTATGCTTATTTTAATTTAATCATATAAATATATAATATTTCTAAAGAGAATATAAAATATGGTCTCCTTATAAAATTATTCTATCCATTTATTTTTTTCTGATTTATCTCTGTTATAACTACAATGACGTTCACAAAATAGTAATGATGGATATTTCTTAAGTGCACATGGAACATTCTTTAGGATAGATCACATTCTGGTCCACAAATCAAGCCATGGTAAATTTAAGAAAATTGAAATCTTAACAAGCATCTTTTCCAACCACAACACTATAAGACTAGAAATCAAGAATAAATAAAAAAACTGAAAAAAAACATAGAGAATAAAAAACATGCTGTTAGCAGTTGCCTTGTATATTGAGATGTTCCTATTTTGGATCCATATATATTCAAAATTGTTATATCTTCTTCTCTGATCCTTTGATCATTACGTAATATCCTTCTTTGTCTCTTGTAACATTCCTTATTTTAAGTTCTATTTTGTTTAATATGAGTATTGCTAATACAGCTTTCTTTTGATTTCCATTTGCATGGAATATGTTCTTCCATCCTCTCAGTTTCAGTTAGCACATGTCCCTAGAACTTAATGGGGATCTCTTAAAGACAGCATATATATGAGTCTTGTATTTGTACCTATTCAGCCAGTCTGTGCCTTTTGGTTTGAGCATTTACTCTATTTACATTCAAGGTAATTATTAATATGTATTTTTATTGCCATTTTGTTAATTGTTTAATTTTCTCTTCCCTTCTTTTGTTCTCCTCATGTGGTTTGACGCCTATATTTAGTGTTGTCTTTGAATTGTTTTTTCTTATTTGTTTGTGTTTCTATTGTAAATTTTTGCTTTGTGGTTACCAAGAGGTTTTGATATAGGAATACACACACACACACACACACAAGATTGCTTTAAATTGCTGATCTCTTAATTGCAAATGCATCTCCGGTATCCTTCACTTGTATTTTCCTCTTCTCATGATTTCAGGTTTTGATAGCATATTTGTGTGTGGGTGATTTCCAACCTTTAGTATATATTTGCCTTTCCTGGTAAGCCTTGTCATTTTTAATTTTCTTTTTTCTAGCTGTGGCCTTTTCTTTTCCACTTAGAGGAGTTATTTCAGTATTTTTTGTGATGCTGGTTTAGTGGTGATGGATTCTCTTAGCTTTTGATTGTAAAGCTTTTGATTTCTCCTTCAAAGCTGAATGAGAGTCTTGCTGAGTAGAGTAATCTTGTTTGGAGGTTTTTATCCTTTCATCACTTTAAGTATATTGTGCCACTACCTACCCGCCTGCAGAGTTTTGGCTGAAAAAAATCTGCTGATAACCTTATCAGGGTTCCCTTGAATGTTATTTGTTTATTTTCGCTAGCTGCTTTCAACATATTCTCTGTCTTTAACTTTGATCATTTTGATTAATGTGGGCCTCAGGGTGTTCCTTCTGGGGTTTATTTTATATGGTATACTTTGTGCTTCCTGGATTTGAGTGAAAGACTCCTTTTCCATGTTCCATGTTCCACGTTAGTGAACCTTTCTGCTATTATTTCTTCCAGTATTTACTTTGATTCTTTCTCTCTCTCTCCTCCTTCTGGCACCCCTACAATGTGGATGTTGATGTGTTTAAGTTGTGCCAGAATGCCTTCATTTCTTCTTTTTTCTCTTTTCTGTTCCACTTCAGTGATTTCCATCAGTCTATCTTCCACCTCACTTACTCATTCTTCTGCCTCCTGTATTCTGCTGTTGTGTTACTTTTAGTGATTTTTTTTTAATTTCAGTTATTGTGTTTTGCATCTTTGCTTGCTTAAATTTTAAATCTTCTATTTCTTTGTTTATTGTTCTTGGAATTTATCAGTCTTTGCCTCTACTTTACTTCCAAGATCTTGAATCATCTCTACTATCATTAAAATCTTTTTCATGGAGGTTGCTAATCTCCAGATCACGTAGCTGTTTTTCTGTTTTTGTTTCTGTTTCCTTATTGCTAGTTACCAGTATATTTTGTTGATGGTTTTGCAACAGTTGGTTGTAATTTTGGCATTTTTGTGAGCCAGTCCTTCTACTTCGCCGTCTTAATCCTGTCTTCCCTAACTATTCTATATAGTCAATCCCAACCTGTCTATGTATCTCTCTCCTCCTTCGTGTTTCCCCTTTGGTAACCATAAATTTGGTTTCAAAATCTTTGAATCTGTTTTGTAAGTTCTAATGTATCACTTTTATTATAAAGACTGCAAATATTAATGACCTCATATGATATTTGTCTTTAGTATAATTTCTTTGTCCATCCATGTTGCTGCAAGTGGTATTGTTTTGTTCTTTTTATAGCTGAGAAATATTCCATTGTATATATTTACCACAGTTTCTTTATCCAGTCCTCTGTTGAGGTGCATTTCATTTGCCTTCATGTCTTGACTGTTGTAAATAGTGCTGTGATGAACATAGGGATGCATGCATCTTTTTTATTTTTTTTATTATTTTTTTCCCATTATACCCATATGCACAGTGTGGTGACAGGGTTACACATACATATATGGATTCATCACAAATGGTTAGACATAGTTCCCAGTCTATCCCAGTAGGATCTCCTTGCTTTTCCAGCCCAGAGGCAACAGTCTACCACTATTAACCCCATACCCCGCTACGATCCCACTCCCTCCCCTACCCTCTTGGCAACCACAGGTCTGTTCTCCAAGTCCTTTATTTTCTTTTCTGCATAAAGGTTCATTTGTGCAGTATATTAGATTCCAGTTATTAGTGATATCATATGGTATCTGTCTTTCTCCTTCTGACTTACTTCACTCAGTATGAGGGTCTCTAATTCCATCCATGTTGCTGCAAATGACATTATTTTATTCTTTTTTATGGCTGAGTAGCATTCCATTGTGTAGATATACCACATCTTCCTAATCCAATCATCTGTTGATGGACATTTGGGTTGTTTCCATGTCTTGGCTATTGTGAATAGTGCTGCAATGAACATGCGTGTGCAGGTGTCTTTTTCAAGGAAAGTTTTGTCTGGATAAATGCCCAAGAGTGGGATTGCTGGATCATATGGTAGTTCTAGATATAGTTTTCTAAGGTACCTCCATACTGTTTTCCATAGTGGTTGTACCAGCTTACATTCCCACCAACAGTGCAGGAGGGTTCCCTTTTCTCCACACCCCCTCCAGAAATTGTTTGTGGACTTGTTAATGATGGCCATTCTGACTGGTATGAGGTGGTATCTCGTAGTAGTTTTGATTTGCATTTCTCTAATCATCAGTGATGTTGAGCATTTTTTCATGTGCTTGTTGGCCATCTGCATCTCTTTGGAGAACTGTTTTATTGCTTTCTCAGGATATAAGCTCAGGAGTGGGATTGCTGGATCATATGGTGTTCTATATATAGTTTTCTGAGGAACCTCCATACTGTTCTTTATAGTGGTTGTACTAATTTGTATTTCCATCAATAATGAAGGAGAGTACCCTTTCCTCTGCACCCTTTCCAGCATTTATTATTTGTAGACTTTTTAAGATGTCTGACTGATGTGAGGTGATACTTCATGTAGTTGTGACTTGCATTGCTTTAATAATTAGTGCTGTTGAGATTTTTGGCCATTTGTCTGTCTTCTCTGGAGACATTTCTGTAACACAACACATAGCTATTTTCTGAAAGTTCTGTAGATTATAAAGCTGGCATGGGTCTCACTGAGTTAAAACCAAGCTGTCAATAGGATTGCATTCATTTTGGAGGCTCCAGGAGATAATGCATTTCACTTTTTTTTCTAATTTCTAGAGCCTATCCAATCCATTACTTGGTTCATGGCCTCCAACCTCTATCTTCAAAGCCCATTCTTCCGTGGTCACAAGTTCTTCTGATTCCAGCTGGGGAAAGTCCTTTGATTCTAAGGACCAATTTAACCTACCTGATAATCCCAACACAAAGTTGTTTAATCACATCTGTAAAGTCTCTTTTTTCAAGTAAATAAACACATTCCTAGGTACTGAGAGTTTGGGCATGGACATTATTTGGAGCCATTATCCTGTCTACCATAATCTTCAATCTGGATCTGGAAAATTCATGCTCAACAGAAATGCAGCTTACATTCATCTCATACCAACATCTCTAAAATATCAAACCATTATAGCATCAAATCAAATTCCAAATAATCATCTAAATTTCATCAACTCAACAACCTCACATCTTACTATCTTAATCAAATATGTCAGGTATGAGTAAGACTTTGGGTATGATCCATTCTGGTGCACAATTTGTAGACATGTGAAACTCAAGAAACAAATTTTTTGCTCTCAAATTACAACAGTGGGGCAGGCATATGATAATAGTGATAATTATTCTTAGTCAGAGAAATTACATTCTCTTGTCAAAAAAATAAATTTCCCTTAATACTTTTTTCCATATTTTACATTTAATATTGGTGCAGGACACATTAAAAAGCTCAAATGTCACCCTTGCTGCTGAAAGAGTAAGAAAAACTGAATATACTAGGGAAAATTTTTGATTGTTTTGTATATAGAGCATGCCACAGCCCATAAAACAATCAATTGCAATGTGAAGTATTAACTAAGGAAGTTCTTTTCCAGTTTAGGAGTCAAGGTGGGCAGGTTAAGCACACCTCCTTTTATTTCCTTACACAGTATTGGCCCCATTAGTTCCTCTTCAGATAATGGAGGTAGGTGAAGTTTGAGAAGATGCTACTACTGTATGGTAGCAACAGAATATGGAGATTTTGACTTGTATAAATCTTAGATTTATTCCTTTTGGAACCAGGTGTGAGGAATTACTGCCTCTGCTCTCATTATAGTTATAATAATAAAAGATCAATAAAATTTTCTAAGATGCAGTGGGCCAGAACAGGTTCTATCTTCTTTGTTACCTTAGAATACTGAAGTACTGCAATGGTGAAAAACATACGTGCTGATAAATAATATATATTAGAGAATAATATTTTATTTTATACATTCATATATGATATAATCATGGTATGTAGAATATTATCATTTCTTCCATATATCCACTATTTTACAGGTAGTGTCCAATTACATTTTTACAAAATTAGTTTATAACTAAAACAGATTTTTGCCTCTATAAGATATAATACAGTAAAAGAGCATAATTTGGCTTACTCTTCCAGTTCTGCACTTTCTTATTTCACAAAAATGCCCGCCACTATGAGAATCACTAATGGGCAGGGAGTTGGGTCATCCCTTTGGATTGAGAGGCTATCTGAATGTCTCTTTGAGGGATATACAGAATATGAGGTCTTTCTTCCCTGCTTCTTGATCCTAAGAGGGTTTTGTTTTCTTTTGTTTCCTTTATTCTGAGAGACTCCATTAACCAAGCTTTATGGAGTATATGAGAAAATGAATTTTTCTGAGATTGGACACTAGCTTCAGCATGCATGGAAATCACTAAAGTTATCTGCCATGTGTCTCTACTACTTTCAGTGCTGGGCTGAACTTCACTGAGAAATACCAAGAGGCAATCCATGAATGTGTCTGGCAGAAATATGACTGACCCTTAATCCTGATATTCTTCTGAAGCTTTAAGAGGCCATGTGCTCTCAATCCTTGTCTTGCCTCATTTCAAATCAGGTTAGGTCTTCCGTTGGGATTTATTGACTCAATAGTTACATAATAAATTTGATTTTTCAGTTTTCTAATATTAAATTTAAACATGGGAGAGAACTATGGTTAAACAAAAATTAAAATGTGTTGATACTTGATGTAGAAATCAATGAAAACTATTAGCCCATTAATGATGAGAAAGAGAATGATCTCATACTTTTAGAACATTAGATATAATTCTAATAAAAGCAATAATAGTGGTAGCTTCCATATGTTTTAATAAATGGAGCTGTACTGCAGCAATTCACTTTTATTTGCTGAAAACTCCCAGAAAGAACTTGAGTTCAGCTGAAATCCTCCCCCTATGGATCAACAAGTTCAGTCTGAATTCCCAAGCATTCTTTTGACTGTATTACTTTTACTTTGGATTTATCTATCATTTTGACTTTTAAAACCTAGAGTTAAGTTGTACTAAAGACAGATGTTTGCTAGTAGTAGCAAGAAATTACTTAGTTTCTAAGTTTATCATATTCTGGTTTCAACATATCAGTTTTTATTTCAATTTAAATAAATGTCTATGACAGAATACAGAATATAATGATGCTACCATATCCTTATTAGTGTTTTTCTACTAGATGATGCATATTCTGTCTCCCATTCACTCAACCTTCATTATATACTGTACTACCCTTACGAGGTTTGATAACAGATTTGTTGATCTTGCCCTTATGGCTTAGTGTAGAACAGTTCAGTTAAACTAGTAATAAAATAATAATGTTTAAAACACAAAAGATTAGAGTAGAATATTACACACACACACACACACATACAATTTCAGAGAGATTAAAAAATTATAGTCAATATTTTTGCCCTAGGTATTATTGCTAGAGAATATTGCCCTCTGCTGTTAAACATTTGTGACTTTCTGGTACAGCTGATTGAACTCTAATACAGAGTTCTTAAAAATTCCTGTCCTTAATATTCAGAGATTCTTCCCATGAATGAGTTCTTCAGAACAGAAATGTATTATTAACAACTATAAAAGTGTTAGATAATGAATGATTTCCCTTTTTTAACCTCACAGTATCTCCCTTTTAAGCATGAGTATTCATTGCACACTAAGGAATTTAAATGTCTATCTACACTGGTAAATATCACTAAAGGATAATATTATTTCAAAACCCTATTAGTATATTGAACCAAACTGAAATCTATTCCATTGAAGCTTTAGTGTTGGCATCTTTTAGAGGAATCCCATCAAGCTATGAGTCAAGAGGTTAAAAGACCCTAAACTGAATATGGGTAACATCCAAGTTGCCAAGTTTTGTCTCTCTTTAAATTGCCAAAGTATTGTGTAATTGCTTGACATTTGAGAGATGGTGTTGCCAAAAAATTTATAGGCAAAGTTATTAATTTCTCACTGAGAAATCAGGAAGTGATTGCTCAACATGTGGGAACAAATTTTTATGCTACCATGCTGTGATGAATTTGAGGTTGATTGAGCTTGCTTGGTAATGTGGCAGTAGGGGAAATGAAAATGGGATGTCAGTTCCAACAGTAATTTACCAAAATGATTACAAATGTCTAAGTGATGGAACATTAGAGTTGACATGTTTTTGACTATATCTTGGCATGTAATTGCAAAGAGTTTATCCTGTGTTGACTCCAAACTTTAATAAAAGCTTTTAGAATAGACAGAAACAAAGAAGATCTGCTCATTTAACAACCTTCAGGGTCAGTGTAAATTCTTTGGTCATACTAGTTGTGTCACACATCATATGTGAAAACATCTATAATTATATTACATTGCATTACACACACTTGGACCCATAATGTCTTAATTTCTTAAGAATTTAGAGAAAATGGACAAAATTCCTTTCCCATCTCTGTATTTTGTAGATACATTTTTGAGCTCATTTATTTCCCTTTTGTTTTATAATTAACAAAGGGATTTTCCAAAGATGCTGAAGAAATTGATTTGTCTTTAGGATGGATCTATGTGTTCTGCTGCACAGTGTAATAATAAGAAGTCCTTACTGTCAAGACACTTCCTGATTGCATTTTAACCTAAGAGATAACCTAAGAGATAACGTATAATGATTCACTTATTTTAGTTCAGGAAACAGAAGGTGAACAGTGAATTTGTTATGGTCACAGAAAATAAGTGGTAGAGCTAGGGCTTAAACTCGCATTTCCAGTTTCATAGTGTTCTTGATTCTGAAAGTCTCTATGTAGTTTAAATGTAAAATTTGCTAAAAAAAGAAGCAAATACTTTCTTGACAAGAGCTTTATTTCAAAATTTAGCTCCCACTGATGAGAACATATGCTTTTACTCTAAATTTTTTTTTTCATTTTGGGAGTATTTTCAGTATATTTTATGTCTTCAGTGTAGACAAAGATGAGTGATAGAGAAACTGTTGGGAGTCCTACAAAACACAGAATTGCCCCTGACTCCAAACCTTTTCAAACAGAATATGCAGAGTTCTGGTATCTATATTTAAATCACATACCTAGATGATAGTTATAATAGCATGAAAGTGGAGAACCTCTGCTCTAAGTGTTTGGAAATACTATATTTTGAGCATGTAAGAACATTCATGACTCAGAAGATCTGTGGCTGCATTGACTGGACTAGGAGGACTGTAGAGAAATTAGGTGAGTCAAGTTAGGTTTTACATCTGAGTGACAATAAGATTTTGATGTCATTGGTTGAGGGAGATGCATGCT
This sequence comes from Catagonus wagneri, assembly GCA_004024745.2. Taxonomy (NCBI): domain Eukaryota; kingdom Metazoa; phylum Chordata; class Mammalia; order Artiodactyla; family Tayassuidae; genus Catagonus; species Catagonus wagneri. Next base: position 19,644,821 of record PVHT021183518.1, on the reverse strand, counting down.
TAGGGGATAATGAGTTCTTCTTCATATAGTCATTACTGTACTTCATAATCAAATTTAGTTTCTCTTTGAACTTTTTCTTCCAGTAAGTTAATCAATTACATATATCTCTTTTATCACATTTCCTGTCTGCTATTTATGTTTCTCAGAGCAGAAAAAATAATGAATTTAAACATATTAATTAATATATATTTAACCTAAAACAAATGAGAGTACTAGTTGAAAGGTATTTACATCCTATTATATGTAAACACTGTATTTTTCTTACATTCTGTAAAAGTTAAAAAAAAAGTATAATACAATTTATATCCTCTGGTAATAGTTGAGATATGCATCATTCATCCTTGCTTCTAAGTCTGCTACCCTTTGATTTGGCTTTTCACAGACCTTCATTCTTCTGGGAACAATCTCTTGTGGAAATGCGTCATTCAGGTTTACCCAAGGAAGGAGACAGAGAAGAAAAAACAATTGTAATAAAGCTTTCGTAAGGAACTAACTGACATTAAAATGACCTCTTCACCTCAAAATCTTGAGTATTGGCCAGAAAGCCTAGAACAATATTAGAAAATAATAGAAAGCTTATTAGGGGAAAAGGAAAGAAAGAAAATGATGAATACTCATTTTCATTCTTCAATTCCTTGTTTTTAACTCAAGGTGGAAAGTAAACTCTGGGTAAGAAGATATTGTATATAAGAATTCATTTCTGGAGTTTCTGTTGCGACACAGTGGGATCTGCAGTGTCTCTGTAGCACCACGATGCAGGTTCAATCCCTGGCCTGGCACAATGCATTAAAGGATCCAGTGTTGCCACAGCTGTGGTGTAGGTTGCAACTGTGGTTAAGATCTGACTCCTGGCCTGGGAACTTCATATGCCACAGGGTGGCTGCCACAGGGTGGCTGGAAAAAAATTTAAAAATTAAAAAAAAAAAGAATCATTTCCTTAAAACCCAAAACAAAATATATGTCAGTTATGCTTTATAAATAGCTCAAATATTATCTCTTATCAGCTTTGAGATTTTTAATTTTCTGTCTGAACACATTTCTTGGTGTTTTAGGAAATTTCCTCTTAATATGCTGAATAAGCACCAAATTCACCCTATCTATCCCAGTTCTTCCCAAATCTTTCTATTTTATCCTGTTACCTTTGAATAAAATGTATTAAAATGCAGCCAGCCATAAAATATATTCATATAACTTTCACATAATATATAATGTGTGTTAACATGAGAATGAAGATGGTGCATATGTATGAGTATTCAGGAACTCACGTAGTAAGAGTTTCACCAAATCAGGATCAAAAATTTCACTCTGTCCCTTCCTCTCACCTCTTTATAATTCATTTACATGCAGATTTTATAATCTAGATATAATAATGACTATTAATTGGCATCCTGTAGCTAATTGCAGGATTCTGTGTATAGCATTACAAGTAGAATTTTCTAATTTAATGGGAGAGACATTAAGGGAAAAAAAAGAGCTGTTATGACTTCTATGCAGTACAATAACAAAGCATCCAGAAATGAGAGAACATTTAAAAAGGCTTGTTTTTCACTCCAATTATCCTTTTGTATAACAGCTTATCTGTAATAAAGACAGAGATTTAGAGTAAGGAATAGTCAAGGTCAAGCCTAACTGGCCTCTGAGACTTACACCTGAGACCCCAAATCTGCTTGAAATATTTGGCCCCAAACTGAGATTTCAAGCAGATTTAATATTAAAATGCACATCTGATTAGAATCTGGCCCTTGGTTTTAAAAGGGAGCATTCTATAAAGAACGATTGTTTCATGTGAACATTCATTAAATAAAACAAATTTGTCTCCAATCATAAGAATTGAGGCAACTCATAAAATTGTACTTAACCTAATATGAGATGACTGTGAAAACAGTTATTACAAAGCAAAGTGAATGAATTTAATGAACTCTGACAAATTTCAATACTGCTGAGGATGTGGAGCAACAGGAACTCCCATTCATTGCTGATGGGATGCAAGTGGGTACAAGTACTTTGGAAGACAGTTTGGTCATTTCTTACAAAACTAAAGGTGTTTTCACCTTACAATTCAGCAATCATGCTCCTTGGTATTTACTCAAAGGAGTTTATAACTTAAGGCTACAGAAAAACCTGTATGCAAATTAAAAGGATGTTTATAGTAGCTTTATTCATAATTGCCAAAATGTGGAAGCAACCAAGAAGTCTTTCAATAGATGAACGGACAAATAAACTATGGTATTTCCAGACAATAGAATATTATTCAGAGCTAAAAAGAAATGAGTCACTAAGCCATGAAAAAAAACATGGAGGAAACTTAAATGCATGTTGGGAGTTTTGGGGGTGAGAGGGATGAATAGGTGGAGTATAAAGTCTTTTTAGGGTAGTGAAAATACTCTTTGTGATGGAAATATATCATTATACATTTGTCAGAATATACAGAATGTTCAACACCAAGAATGAAGCTTAATATAAACTATGATCTTTGCTCATTATTACAAGGTCTTCAGGATATCTTTAAACTCCTTATATTTTATGCAACTTTTTCTTTGTAATGTTCTGAAGAGAAGATATACAGCTCTATTTTAAATTTTACCCCAGAAAAATCATGAGGGATCACTGATTCTAATTTTTCAGGAATGCAGATGGTGCTAGTAACTTCTGAATACTGTATTCAAATTACCAATAGAAAACTAGGATTGATAGTTGGAGGAAGATAGAAGTGTTCATCATAGGGACATGGCAACCCCATAATATTGTGCCTCAGAAATGATCACTATGCTCTTGATGCACTCCTGTGAGATGTGGTTGTAAGTAATCTAGACCACCATATGTTTGACTGGGATGTAGAAATTAGAAGAGAGATAAAAAGTGGCTAATTTTGTATCAGTTATATTATTTCTTGTTTCATAGGATGATGACACAGACTGAAAAACAGATTTTCCAAATTACCAAATGATCTGTTACCTGACATGTCATGTGGCTTCCCAGAGTGTCACTTTTCTTTCCAAAAGCATACTAAAACACAAAAATAACTGCATCAATAATTGGAAATGTTCATTAAATTTACTTTGTTTTATGAAATATTGAGACATGGGTAAATGACACAAAATATGAAGAAGGGCTCTATAACATACAATTCTATAAAAATTATCTATTCATACATGTATGTGTGAATATACATGCGTGTGTATATATGCATGTGTATTTCTGTTATATACAAATATATATAAATGATAAAACATAGGGCATAATATACTTAATATGCCTTTAGAATCAAGTGTAGTCTATTAAAACATTTTATTATAGTTAATATATACATGCTGCAATTTGCTAGGAAAAAAAACCATTGAATAAACTATAAAAATATTTTATTTTCATAACTAAGATGTTTTGAGATTATAGGCCCTATCATAATCATTTAATTTACAAAACCATTCTATTTTTTGAAATAATTTTTATTTTTTCATTATAGTTGGTTTACTGTCAATATCTACTGTACAGCAAAGTGACCCAGTCACACACACATGCACACACACATATATACATTCTTTTTCTCACCTTATCCTTCATCATGTTCCATTGTAAGTGACTACTTATAGTTCCCTGTGCTGTACAACAAACCTCATTGCTTATCCACTCCAAATGCAATAGTTTGCATCTATTAACCCCAGACTCCCAGTCCATCCCACTCCCTTCTCCTTGGCAACCACAAGTCTGTTCTCCAAATCCATGAGTATCTTTTCTGTGAAAAGGTTCATTTGTGCTATATATTAGATTCCATATATAGGTGATATCATATGGTATTTGTCTTTCTCTTTCTGACTTACTTCACTTAGTATGAGAGTCTCTAGTCCAATCCATGATGTTGCAAATGCATTATTTTGTTCCTTTTGTATGGCTGAGTAGTATTCCATTGTGTAGATATACCACACGTTAATCCATTCATCTGTCAATGGACATTTAGGTTGTTTCCATGTCTTGGCTATTATGAATAGTGCTGCAATGAACATACAGGTGCATGTATCTTCTTCAAAGAAAGTTTTGTCTGGATATATACCCAGGAGTGGGATTGCTCGGTCATATGGTAGTTCTATGTATAGTTTTCTAAGGTACCGCCATAGTGTTTTCCATAGTGGTTGTACCAATTTACACTCCCACCAACAGTGTAGGGGGGAACCCTTTTCTCCACACCCTCTCCAGCATTTATTATTTGTTGACTTGTTAATGATGGCCATTCTGACTGGTGTAAGATGATACCTCATAGTAGTTTTGGTTTGCATTTCTCTAGTAATTAGTGGTGTTGAATATTTTTTTCATGTTCCTGTTGGCCGTCTGTATATTTTCTTTGGAGAAATGTCTATTCAGGTCTTTTACCCATTTTTTAATTGGATTGTCAGTTTTTTTGCTGTTGAATTGTATAAATTGTATATTTTAGAGATTAAGCTCTTGGCAGTTGCATCATTTGAAATTATTTTCTCCCATTCCATAGTTGGTCTTTTTGGCTTTTTTATGGTGTCCTTTGCTGTGCAAAAGCTTGTCACTTTGATTCCATCCTATGGTTTATTTTTGGCTTTATTTCTCTTGCCATTCTTAATCATCTACATTTCTAATTGTGAAATTTTGTGACATTTTATAGTTTAATAGTATATTACAGAGACATTGAATAGTAAAGTGAATTTTCGTTTTTGCAAGAGAAAGTTTAAATCATAAAAACAAGAAAAAAGAGTAAATGTTTAAAAGGACACATGAGAAACAAATTGGCTAAATTTTGACAAAAAAGTAAAATGTGTACTCTTAGCAATCTCTCATCTGAAAGATGTGAAAACTGAACTCTGAGCAAATATTTGTCTTCCTCAAATATTTATTGAACATATTCAAAAATCCTTTCTAAGTCAATATTTTTAAAATCAGTAAGTTACATATACAGTCTAAAGTTTGGACGAATTTTAGCGCATATTTTCAGTGGGGGTCTACAACTTCCTATTATAATTACCTCCCTTTGAGGTGCTAAATTTTCTATCAATTTCTTCTCATCAGCTTTTTGTTTTAATTTGTTCTTTATCTCTGCATATATTTTCCCAGGAAAAGTACTTTTCAGATAACTTGTTTTTATGTATGATTGTGTTTTGTGTGTACAAATATGCCCTCAAATAATAGAGGAAAATGACATGTCCTAATCCTAAATATTTATTGTTTCTTAGGAGCAAAACCCTAAGGACTAAGTGATGAAATATTAATGATTGTTTAAGCATCTGTTAAAAAGTAGGAAAGCAAAAGTAGAGTGAAATGTTGTCATCAGGGCTCTTTTTGAAATTGAACCATGGACTGTTCTGCTCAGGCATCTCAGTGCAGCAAAGAGATTTAACTTCTAATATTTCACATCTAATATTGAGATTATATAGCCAAACAAAACTTTCCCCAAATATATGCACTGTGTATCAATTTCATTTCAAAAATACACCAACACTTAGGATTAAATCTTAAAAAATAAAAAAAAGGAATGATTGCATAAGCTATATATTTAAAGTACTACTCAACTAATTCTTAAGTGCTGCCAGAATAGAAATCTGCTAGTTTTCATCCTGCTTTGAATTTGTAGTCTTATTTAGGGTTTAACTGATTGGTGCTTTCACCTTAAAATCACCTTAGTTCATGGTTTTATTTTAAAACCATTATTTAAACAATACTACAGTTTTACTTTGCTTGATCACAATTTTCATTCAACATAATTAACTCTAAATGATTTTTTGATATTTTCAAAAATTAAATGAATAAAAAAAGGTAAAGATTCACTATCATTATAGTGAATCAAGCAATAATCAAGAGCACTTAAGAAACTGTTTTGTACAATGATAGCATGGTTCCAAGGTAATTGGAATGGAATAGTACTTCAGAAATGCCTAAATTCTAATATATTTTTAGAGTAGGTTCATTATTTTATGGTGACAAATAATGATATAAATAGGGAAATATATATTATAGTTTCTCTTAAGCATTTCTAGTGGTCATGGAAAGAGTATATTAAAAGTCATCGATTCTTGGAGTTCCCATTGTGGCGCAGTGGAAGTGAATCTGGTATTCATGAGGATGCGGGTTCAATCCCTGGCCTTGCTCAACAGGTTAAGGGAATGGTGTTGCCCTTAACTGTTGTGCTGTTCGCAGATGTGACTTGGATCCCATATTGCCGTGGCTGTCGTGTAGGCCAACAGCTGTAGCTCTGATCTGACCCCTAGCCTGGGAACCCCTATCTGCCATGGCTATGGCCCTAAAAAGCAAAAAGAAAGAGAAAAAAAAACTCAGTAATTCTCGAAATTGGAAATGCTGAAATTTAATGTAGATTGAGTACATGTTTACTGCCGTACCTTTAAAAAAAAATAAAAGTCTTAAAATGCACTAGCACATATGAGATTTCAAGGGACATGTTTAGCATACCTAAAGGAAATCATTTAAGAACTTTAACAGCATTAAATTAAAAGCATTTTTTATCATACAGTAAAAATAGTCTTCAAAAGATTTATTTCAAAATTATTTTATCAGTGAGACTTTTAAAGAAGTACAGGTTTTTAAAAAATGTTTTCATATTTGGAACTATTACAATTTCCAAATGTAATATATTGGCAGGAAGGAACTATATACAACTATTTATATAAAATTATATTAAGCTGTCCTGTAAGGCTAGATGCATACTCTTCTATGGGAAGTGAATAGCCACATGTATTAGGAGCAGAGACAGCACTCAAAGGATTTCTCAGTGGAGATGTGAAGGAGAGGTGTCAGGTGCCAGCGAAAACATAAATGTAAATTAGTTCCTAGTTGAAATATGGAGCTAAATAACTCATGTTCATGAAGAACTGTCACAAACAACCTATGCACTTATGCTCTCAGGAAATGTTTAGGGGTATCTATGATTCTTAAGCCAAACTTGGCATCAGAAAAGCTACATCTTCATTCTGAGGACAAAAAGAGTTGGTGCTCCTAAACAATACCACTTCCTTTGGAGTTACAGAATTACAGAAAGTCCATTTCATCTCAACCTCTAATTTTAACTAAGTTGTATTGATTCTCAGTTTGATCCAATGATCTTAATCTATTTTTTCACAGAAACATTGATATTCTATATCAAATTTGAAAGATAATCTTCAATTTTCATATTAATAATTTTTGATCACTAGACCTACAAATGTCATATTGGCCAACTTAAATTGTATTTGCATTACTTTAAAAGCAGTGGTATATGACTATGCCTGTAAAATTGGACAATATATATCAAGTTGGTGGTCTACTCCAAATCAATGAATTGGTTTAGCAGCAGGCATTTTTTTCCTAGAAATACTAATTTGTTGTATTTTGTTTTGCAATACTATGAATCTCTTCTAAAATGCAAAAAAATAGGGGGAAATATTCATCATGAGAAAATGAAGGTAACTTGGTTCGTGCCTCAGTGGTTAGCAAACCCAACTAGCATCCATGAAGACATGGTTTCAATCCCTGGCCTTGCTCAGTGGGTTAAGGATATGGCGTTGCCATGAGCTGTGATGTAGGTGGCAGACACGGCTCGGATCCTGTGTTGCTGTGGCTGTGGCGTAGGCCGACAGCTACAGCTCCGATTTGACCCTCCATATGCCGTGGGTGCGGCTCTAAGAGGACAAAAGGCAAAAAAAAAGGAAAGAAAACGAAGATAATTTGGGAGATGTAAAAGCCATTTTTTTAAATTTATTCATTTAAATGTAATTGATTTACTCTATCAAGTTAGATTCAGTTGTAGAGCACAGTGACTCAGTAATGTATTAGTGTGTGTGTGTGTGTGTATCATATATATATATAATTTTATAAATAAAAATTTGGATATTTATTTAAGATTGACATATAAGCAATAATATCTTCTGATATTTGTCTTTCAGTCTAGTGAAAGCCATTGGTTTTTAAGAACAAATATTGGGGTGATGATTGTAGAAGCTTGTAATCCTTTTAAAATTCTTCCTCTTCTTAGACACATTTTAGACTTTCAAAATGACATATCTTGAAGGAAGAAAATCTATTACATATTATCACTACTATTCTTCATTAAAAACCTGTCTGAAATATTTAATATATTTATTTTGTGCAAACTGAAAGTCAAATATTCTTGGTCATAATTCAGCAATCTTATTGTTAATAAGTGATGAGCTAATAGATAAGACCGATAAACCTGTATTACTCTATCTCTGTGTAAGGTACATAGCCCCTTCGGGGAACAGGTGAATGGATTTGAGGAATCCCGGATATCCAAAAATTTTAAGTATGCATATTTGCAAACACACATGCATGCATAATACATATTCATTTTCTGGTAAGGTGCTTCATTAAATGTTCAAATATATACATGGCCTAACACAGAGAAAGATGAACCGGACTGCTTTTATCTTTCTATATAACGCTTAACATTTTCATGAGCGACAAGATAGGGAAGAAAATTCCTCTACTGCAATACTGGCCTTAGAATGGCCATTTATCCTTGTTTATCCAGATAGTCCCTATCTACACCTGTTACGCCTTCCCAGGCATTAGTAAAGGATTGCTTTGCTCTCCAAAATGTCTTAGTTTGGGAGATAAATTGTATGGTTACTCCTGTAAACACAGAATATGTAACTAAACTCTCTGGGATCAAATTTAAACTCTACCACTTCCTAGTTGTGTAACCTGAGACAACTTAGTTAAATATTCAGTTTTGTCTGCTATAAAGCAAAGGTAATATATTTACTGATACCATCTTCAGAGCCGCTAGAATAATAAGGTTAATATTTTTGAAATTTTACAAACCGTAGTTTAATGTTAATGTTTGTAAATAAGTAAAGTAAGGAAATTAACTGGTGCATATTGTTATTATCAAGTGAAACTTTCTAATTTTCTACCTTCATGTCTTATTTCATTTCATTTTTTGAAATCCTATCCTCCTTTTTTCGAATTACTTTTCCTTTTTTTTTAATGGATTTTATTTCAATTATAGGTGTACATAAATCATCACAAGTCAATTTTACAGATTTTGTATCCCAAACCCACAGTGCATCCCCCCACCCTCCAGATTGTCTTATTTGAAAAACCAAGGTTTTCCAAAGTCTGTGAGTCATTGTCTGTTCTGCAAAGAGGTTCATTGTGTCTTTTTAGTTTCCACATGTAAGCGGTAGCATTGGGTGTTGCTGTCTAATTGTCTGACTGGTTTCACTTCGCATGATAATTTCTAGGTCCATCCATGTTACTATAAATGTTGGTAATTCGTTCCTTTTAATGGCTGAGTAATATTCCATTGTGTGTATGTACCAGATCTTCCCTATCCACTCCTCTGTCGATGGGCATTTAGGTTGTTTCCATGACCTGGCTATTGCATAGAGTGCTGCAATGAACACTGGAGTACGTGTGTCTTTTCGAGTCAGGGTTTCCTCTGGATAGATGCCCAGGAGGGGGATTGCTGGATCAAATGGTAATTCTATTTTGAGTTTTCTGAGGAATCTCCATACTGTTTTCCACAGTGGCTGCACCAATTTGCATTCCCACCAACAGTGTAATAGGGATCCTTTTTCTCCACACCCTCTCCAGCACTTATTGTTTGTAGACTTTTTGATGATGGCCATTCTGGCCAGTGTAAGGTGGTACCTCATAG